>OMKI01029656.1:0-10094 GCA_900302315.1 Phycis blennoides
AAAGTAAATATTGTTGTCGTCCAAAATAGCCAAACTGTTTATTTGTGTGAATGATAGAAATGATCAATCATTCCTGATGAATGTTCATGTTATTTTACATGGAAAAGGTGATGATGATGATGATGATGATGATGATGATGATTATGAAGAGGGAGGAGGAGAGGAGAAAGCAGAGAGGAAGAGGGAAAGCAGGATGGCAGAACAAGAAGATGCGCGGCAGAAAAATCGAGACGAAATTGTGAAAAGAAGAAAATGTAAAAAGAACACATGGAGGGAGATGAAGAGAAACAGCTGCTTTATTGCAATGTGAGAGGAGTCATTTTGGGGGAGGAAAAAACGACACTTATTGAAGAAGAACCTTCACACTCAGCTGTTTTCTAATATTAGAGCACTGCTTCATATACTTGTTGTGAATAAAGTACAGTCTTTTGGCAAGAACTGCGTTTGTGGGGGGAACAACACTGTGGAAAAGTTGGACCATTGACATCATTTATGCAAGACTTCTCTGTTGGTGCGATTTGGAAAATGATGTTGATGGTCTGGAGCTGATGTCTGAGACATCCACCATTTGTTTCACTGCACCAATATGAAGCTCTCTGATATGAGCCAACACCTAAGTTACCGTTCCAGTTCCACTGTAAGAAAAACAAAAGCAATATTGTATAAGAACAAAGAACTGTGACTTAATCATAGTTAAGAGGGCAGAGGGAATTGCCCCTGAGGTCTTCTGGGAGGGAATTCCCGGTGTTTGTTCCTGTGGTTATTAGAATGGCACCGTCCAGTGGTGAACAGCTGAGGCTCTTGGATGCTAATTTTAGATGAGGCTGTAATTGGACGAGGCTTGTATCGGACGAGGCTGCTGTTGTATGAGGCTGGTATTGGATGAGGTTAGTCTTTGGATGAGTCCGCTAATGGACTAGGCTGCTATTTAAACAGGCTGCTGTTGGAGGAGGCTAGTTTTGGATGAGGCTGCTGTTTAATAAGGCTTGTATTAGTTGGGCTGCTATGTAATAAGGCTGGTATTAGATGAGGCAGCTATTTAATACGGCTGGTATTTGATGAGGCTGCTGTTTAATTAGGTTGGTATTAGATGAGGCTAGATGAGGCTGGCATTGTGTGAGGCTGCTATTGGATGAGGCTGCTATTTAATAAGGCTGCTATTGGATGAGGCAATTGGATGATGGTGTTCGACAAATTGTGCAATTTACACAGAGGAGTTTGCAGAATAACTTTTGATTTGATTTATTCATTTGTTTTGAATTAATGAGCAGTTATTATGTGATAGGCCTTTGTTTAACTGCTAATTAGAAACTGCAAAATGTAATTGTTTCATTCTGAGCGTGTGTGTGTGTGTGTGTGTGTGTGTGTGTGTGTGTGTGTGCTGTGTGTCTTCATACAAGACAAATGTAAAAAAAAAAGAAAACAGACAAATCAGAGCCACAAACAAGAAATCATTTGTGGCTCTGACTCTTGACTAAATGATACTGGTTGTTAGACCACACACCGTTGTGAGGGCTGATCAACAAGAACAATTGTTGTGTTTCTCCATTCCTTTGTATGTCTTGCCATGTGAAGGAAATGACAATAAAGCTACTTTGACTTTTTTGACTTTGACTTTGTTTTGTCTATGCAGGACAGCCCGTTGATCCTCCAGTCAGACAGGAACGTGACAGTCAATGCCAGAAACAACCTCGGACAAGTGACCGGGCAGCTGACCGTGGGTAAGAGGCACACACACACACACACATATGCAAATTCACGCACATGCACATTTGAAATGCACAGAGGAAGCATTAGCATGTTCAATAGCATGTTCTGTAATGATAATGATAGTTGCTCTTCCCTGATCAACTAAAAAGCTGTCACAAATAAGAACTCAATTTCAGAGGGTGTTCAGGTGCAGTTGTTTTGATATCCGGCTGTGTTGTGTTGTGTTGGAGAGTGTTCCTAACAAGCACTGCTTGGGCAGACTGGGACGGCTGCTGTATTGGTTATTGCTGTGTCCTTCTGGATAGAATCACACAAAATGAACAAGCTTTCAGAGTGAAGAGTGACCACTAAACTCTGTGGGCATGCTTTTACAAGTTTACAAGAAAAAAAAATAAATATGCACACACTTCAAGTTTTTCATAACCACTCATGTTGCTATGCTGCCAATGCTGAAAATAATACAATATAAAAACAACACGGTAGGGATGAATCTTGATATGAGATTACCATTTGGAGTTTTCTTCACAACAGCATCAATAACCTTAATAACCAGATAATACTTAGCTAACATAACTGATCTGCCATTAGGACCCTCGGACCATCCCCATGTGTGGATGGATATTAAATTCATTTTGTTCGGCCCTGTCTCCATGCCTTTGCCACATTTGAATTTGCTCTTTTAACAGACAAAACTGAATGATGGTAATAATGAATTGGTAACACTTTACATTAAGGGTACATTCATTAACCATTAATCAACAAGAATGCCATATTAAGAATTAACTAACAGTTACTTAACAGTTAACTAATGTCTAGTAACCATCAATTAGCATAAGTGAATGCAGTATAAGCATTATTATTTAGCATTAACATAGAGGTTATGGTTAGAGTTAGGGTCAGGGGGTAACAGTGCGGGTCAACACTTACCCTATTAAATAATGTATACATTAATACTTTAGTTAACATGAACACCTTTGCCTTCGTAAGCATGAATACCCTTTAAATTACTTATTTATCATCAGAAAAATGTTAATTAACTGTCAATTGTTAGTTAAAGCATATTGCTACACAATTTATAGGGTGAATGAATGTACCCTTATTGTAAAGTGTTAATTAATTCTGCAATAACTGTAACCGTGGCCAGTGGTGAACAGTGACTGTACAAACACACCCACCAACACACAAACGTGTGTGTGCAGAACTTTTGATACTTTGAAAGTTTGAAATCCCTGCTGTGTACCCCCTAGCGTGAAAACTCCTTGAAGTTGATTCCCTAAGAGGGAACAACTGTGTGTGTTTGTGTGTGTGCGTGTGTGTGTGTGTGCGTGTGCGTGTGTGTGCGTGTGTGCGTGTGTGCGTGAGTGCGTGAGTGTGTGTGCGTGTGCACACATTCAAGGCTATACTCCTCAAAAAAAATCCTTCGCCCACTCCACTTCTGTTGCATTTCACGCGTACTGTAAACACAGCTGAGAGAGCGGCAAAGGAGACTTTCAGCTTGGTTGGACTCTGCGTCTCTGACCCGGGCTCAGCGGGCCGGAGACTACGCTGAGATCCTCCTCCACTTAGCCACTAGTGGTAGATGTAGAGCAGAGGGTCCCCTTGTAAGGTAAAGTATAACCGCACCTCACCTGGCTGATTCCCTGAGGTGAATACAGTAAATGCAGGAGTAGGCCTACCAAGTGATAGTAATATGTTATCGCAGGGGGACAGACATTTTATTAATGAGAACTATATTTAAATATTGAAATGGGTGTCGCATTGGCAAGAATTGCTGAAGACTTTACTTGTAGATCAATGTACAATTCAGATGTTGAGATGTGTGTGATGTATGTGATCAGTGAGAGACAAATGTTCAAAAGAGCCTCATTTAAGTCCTCTTAAAACCACGTTGCCTTTCAGACAACAGAGAGCTGGCAGTATGGGGACGTCTCTTTACTGGCTTTATAGCCCAATATTTGTTCATGAAAACCATAGATGGAGTTTTGAAAATGAAAATGGGCGAAGCTGTTGGAATGATATGAAACTTTTTTTTCCTGATTTCCACCCAGAGCTTCTCCTACGCAGGGAGGCTGTCCCATAATATTATTGCAGATGAAGCTACCACTCCACAGTCAATATAGAAATAAACACATTCTCAGACCCAAGCGCAGACACATGCTGCCCCAGACGTGTGTGCGTGGGCCTATTCAGCCTGGAGAGAGGCGAGGAGTCCCACTTCATAGCGATTGGCTGTGTGACACAGGTTTATATAACTCTACGTATTGTGCTAAAATGTACTTATGGTTCTCCAAGCGAGCTGGTAGCACCGCTCCCAGTGATGCAGCGGAGGTCTGGCTGCTATATTGGGGTCATCTGTGTGAGAAGAGTCTCGAGGGAATTGACTCACAACGCTGTGACTCGTCTTGTAATTAGTCATGAAATGCTTGGTTTCGGAGCTGTCTCCACCATCAGTCGGAAATACTGATATCAGTCCCTCAAGGCCGTGCTGAAGCCAGGATCCGAGGTATTTCGACCAATCCTGACGCTTTATTTTTTGGAATACCTTGGATCCATTGAAGGATTTCTGGATCCGGTTACTCAGAATGCAGCTACCAATAATTGGAGTCGCCTTCAATGTAGTTCACTTTCTATGTCGACATCAAAGTCATTGAAACACGGTGCGTGAAAGACACAATCCCACGGTCATCTACTGACCGTAATATTTCCACACAGGCACGCACACACACCCACACACACGCACGCACACACACACACACACACACACACACACACATCCATATACAGTACAAACCGCTTTCTTTTCCCTTCTTTGGTGATCACTGCATTTTTTTTTCATCAAACGCTCTCATCCTCACTCATTAATCTGGTGAATTCCCTGCTGACCTTGTTAGGTTGTTCAGAGCTTACGCATCCGTTTAACGTTTATCTTCCTCTTATCCGCACCTTATTTTGCTAATTATCTGGCCTTTTATCTGTAGCACCATCGCTCACCTAATTTGGCCCACCACTCAACCCCTTGTATCTTAAAGAGACGATGTTCCAAAGTCTCATTTAAGACAAAGGAGATAAAAGGAAGCCTGTAGCAATATAAACTCAGTTATAAACTTCATATAAAACCTCATATAGCCACTGGGACAAGACGCTCTCTCACAGCAGTGAATAAAATGTGTTGCATGGATGTTGGGTTATAGGTAAGATATTGTTTTGGGATATTTGTCTGCTTTGCAGAGGAGATTTGGAGCACGTTTCTCATAATCTAATTACATTTACATTATGGATTCAGAATTCTGTACATCATGTGCACAGAACACAGGGACACTAACCGTCCAATGTCTTCTTTCTGACCAATCACATTGACTTTCTACGGCTGTCCCTCTCTGATCCAATCAATAATTTTAACGAGGCAATTAAGAACACATAAGGGGCATAACAGGAAAAGAATGTACTTAAGCGGCCATCAACAGGCCAATAAAGTCATGGATAAAGTGCCTTTATTGTCATGTGTCCTCATAATAATATGCTAACAGCCTCCGAGGCTAATTGGCCTCACGCTGTTTTGACTACATTATAAACCTGTCACCCGCTTCAAGGGATATACTTGTCTTCATTGCTTGTTCATATATGAGCAATTACATTGCACCCATGCACACCCGGTCTTCTGCGCCAGTGAGCCCAAGTGTTATTTAGTATGTAAGTGCTCTGTATGGAGAATGAATGGGATAACAACACACAGTGCTGTCTGCATCCCTTCAAGGCCAGCCTCGACGCTGAAGAATGACATTCGTGTAGTTAGAAAAATGTATTCCCCATTGGCAATTATATGATAGAATCTGCTTGCTAGCCGTTCCAGATCATAACCAGCAGAACTGAGGGGGTGGGGGTGTAGAACTTTGCAGTGTAAAGAAACGCAATGATGTTCAATGTGCTGCATTCCCCCATTAAAAAAAGGACGCAGTTCCTATTACACAATGATAAATGGACCTCTCCCCTCCTGCACTGCGTACCCTACGTACCTATGCCCCATGCCACTGGGCATGCTTTGGTGAACCACAGACAAGTTTACAGCAGTGTGGATTTGAAACGAGAGACAACCACCCTGACTGATGCCCTCTGACTCACTTTCAATGAGGAGGACCAGTGTGCAGCCCCCGGGCTCGGACCACCAGAGACCGTGACTTGCTGCAGTGTGTTGTGCACCAAGGCAGATGCTGCTTTGGTCCTCGGCGACTTGCAGTCAGCGCAGGCGGCAAAAAAACGTGCACGCTTTTATAATAAACTCTGGTCGTTAGCCTTACGATACAGGAGCACAAGGTAAAGCCTTAAAGTTGAATATCCTCCTCGGTAAAAGCTGTGGTAGAACATACCGCGGTAAAGGTTGGCCAACCGCAGGTTAAATATCATCTCGGTGATTCACTAACACGTCTACGTACAGAGGATTAGTATGTATACCTGCACCTGACTTTCCAAGCAATAGGATTCGTGCTGAAGGGAAAATGAGTTTTACTTGTTAAATCGTCTCCAGCTCATTCAAACAATTCGCTGGCTTAGTTATGTGCGGTTTGTGCGACGGTGCTCAGTAATGAGAGTGCATACTGTGGTGCGTATTGGAAGACATTAAGAGCGCTACGCTATAACGCTAATCATTCAAAGTACATACCACAACTCCAGTCATTTAGAGAGTGTGTATTAGAAGTCATTTAGTCACTTAGAGTAATTTGTGTACCTGTGTGTTCATGAATCATTTTGTACATCTCAAACTCCCACCTGTGGTGAATCCAGAAGCAGATGGAGCAAAAAATGTGCTTTGCTGTGCAGTTAACACCCCGCTCCCCCACCACCACCCCCTACCACCATCACCACCCACCCTTCCCTTCTAGCTATACCTCCGACCGAGTGCTCCTCTGACTGGAGAACCGGGGGAACTTGAGGGCCAGTGGCTGCATCAAGACGTGTCCCGTGACTTTGGTGGAAGACCCTGGAGGGTCTTTGTCCCTCTGCAGCTCCACACCCAAGAGAGGGACAGGGAGACCGCTGAGCTCTCTCTGTCGGCCACCGCACCGCATGCTGGTTATGTTCAAAGGACCAATGTAATAAGACGCCTCTCATTTTCATTCCTTTGTTTACCCTACCTCTTAACTTAGCTTGTTTTCTATTCCCTATTCACTTTCGATTTTTCCTTCACTGTTCAATCTTTCTTCCACGTTCCTTTTTTTTTGTTTCTTCTGTCTTTATGTAAGTCCTTAACTCTTACGTATTCAAGCAGCACAGTGCAGCCGTCTGCAGTGTGAACTGGCCGTTGAGGAATGGCTCACTAGCTCTGATGTACATTATAGAGCAGTGGAACCTCTGGTGACAGAGGGTGAGTCTGTGCAACTTTTTGTGCTCTCTCTCGCTGTCTCAGCCTAATTAGTACCACCCTCTGTTTCTCTGTTTTCCCACTTTTTGACTGATGTGGGCCGGAAATGGCCCAGGAGAATGGCCATTACATCATGAGTCAGGATGATCATGTTATATAGATGATCATGGTCTATAGATGATCATGTTATATAGATGATCATGTTCTATAGATGATCATGTTATATAGATGATCATGGTCTATAGATGATCATGTTATATAGATGATCATGATCTATAGATGATCATGTTATATAGATGATCATGTTATCTACACATAAAGTCATTCAGTAATGTGCAGGTTCTGAGAACATCTCACTTACAGTAAGCCTCGTAGCAATAGAATAGATCACTAAGTCCCTCTGAACAAAGGCATTGAATTGAAAGCTGTTTGAATAATTTACGATGTCTCTTTATTAGCGCTGACCCGTCATAGACCCGTCAATGACAAATGTTTTGCGGGTGGAGCAGTCGCATCTTTTGGAAGGATTAACATGTGCTTTCATTGTTACTATATTCTCCCGAGGGTTCATTGTGGTTTCTTTGTTTTCCGTGAGACATGCAAGTTTCTTTGCAAAAATAGACTTGAAATGTTTTCAATACCTATTTTTGAATATGTTACTAAAAATGATAATAAAATGATGAAGGCCCTGCTTGTGATGCAAACCAGACATGTTTAAGCCCACCCCCAGAAACATGGACCACAGACGCCTGACACAAGCCCTCGCAATGGCTTTTAAAGTGAGCCGGGACACATTATTATTAGATCATTTAATTACATTTGCATTCTTTATTTTTTTACACACTTCTTAAAATGTTTCCTGTCGGAAAAAAAAAGACATAGATCAAATTCCCAATGACTTGAGGTAAAAAGAGGTGTGGCGGTACGGTGTCCTCAGATCCAGCTGGCAGGCAGCCGAGAGCAGCAGAGAGGTTGCCGATGTGAACGCCACACGCGTGTGAGACGCTGCGGTGACGCCACGCAGACCCCGCGCACACGCAAGGGCGTCCCAGGCGTGGCGTTGGTTTGATCGCTAATGTGCAGCGCCCGGTAAGTGGCGTTCCCCTGTGAAGGTTTACAGTAATGGCCAGCAGCACATGCTCTATAGAGCCACCGTTTGGTCAATATTTATACACTATAGGCGATCTTCAGTACCCTTTGCGAAAAGCTAAGATTAAAGCGCTAATGAACCCGATCTAATGTTTCAAAACGTCCCCAATGTATGTTAACATTGCAGTTTAGAAGTGTGAAATGTAGAAACAAAATATATCAATGGATACGATGGCAATGGTTAACATTGTTAACTTAATGACTTAAGACATTTAAATATGAAAAATGGTTATGATATGACTATGGTCGACTAATAGTCATGATGGATTGCTTTTCGTTGACTAACATATTTCTTGGTCAGGGACAGCCCGACTCCAAACAGTATTTTTTGTATACTCTCAGCGGCTCTAACAATAGCAGTCTAACTAACTGACAGCTCCTGCTTTGTTTCCGAAGGAGACCATTGTTATCTGTGTTTTTCAACTCGTTTATTTTGCAGCACAGTTATTTATATATATATATATATACTGAGATTAAATTCGATTATCTTACCTTTGCCTATTCTATAATTATATTTTTATTAATAAAAAAAAAAAGTAGCCTCTAAAATTGTATTTTAGTACTTAGTTATGAGAAGGAGTTTGTTTATTTATTGATAGTTATTTAGAAGGAGCAGGTAGAGGCATATTTTCTTTTCTTGTCTGTTTGGCTATCAAACAAACTCTTCCCTTTAGTGCCTACATTTTAAAAGGCCAAACTAAAAACGAAATAATTTCTTTTTAGATCAACCTTTTAGTGAACACATGAATGCGCTGCATCACAAGAACCATTATCTCTCGTGATTTGTCCAAGAAAACCAAAGGCATGACAGTTTGGATGAAATAAATACTGAAAATGTTCCTCCACCAACACATCCTAATCCAATCCAAGTATATGGTTTCTTGTTATGATTTTGTTGACTTTGTTAAATGTCGTCAATTTGAAAAGTCCCTGAATTATCTTAGAGCAATGAGAGTAGGAATTGCTTAATGCTTGTCAAGTCAAGTGTGTTCCCTTTGTATCGCCCTTCCTCAAAGCTACCGTCTCAAGGGGCTTCACAGGCAACATGTTACCCCCCCCCCCCCCCAACCCTAGCCCCCAAACAGTAAGGAAATACCCTGGGAAGGAATGCAGAAAGATTGCTCCCCCCAGGCTCGTAGCTGCTTTCGCTGCCCAGGCTGCAGAGAATATGGTAATAGTAGTATTTGAGTAACACGCAATGAACGATAAGTATATAATAGACGTATTTTTCTGTTGCTCCTGTGTCTTTCGGTGCTTCTGGAGCTGACTGGTAATGTGCTGCGTCTGCCTTCAACCGTCTCTCTGTAATCAGACGTCTACATGAACGTCGCAGGCCTCACTCAGAAGGACACGATATGACTAAATGGTTATGAGTGCAGCCTGATAAACGTTGTCTCTTCGTTGAAGGGGAGCATCCTTCGAGGTCCGGCGCTGTGAAATTGCGCCCCGGCTCTGTTTTATTTGACGCGTCAGCGATATTTATCTGAGCGAGGCCGTTGGGTCACTGTGTGTGCACCGCTTGGCTTTCCTCATCATAATCACCACTTTGAATGAGAACAGAGCCGCTGAAAAGAGGCATTATTCTTGAAAGGCTTAATTTCAAACAAGGCCCTATCTAGGGGAAGATCCATCTATATAGAGGGTGATGAAGTCCCTCTATAACCCTAAGACCCCGGTTCAACAGTGCTGCTCTGGAAGTACACACTGAAATACACCCACTTTCTTTCACACACACACACACACACACACACACACACACACACAGGTCTCACACATACACGAACACAGCCACAACAGCCAACTCTGTACTGTGGGACAATTTTGTATGTGTGTGTGTGTAGGTGTGTGTGTGTGTGTGCAATAGCTCCAGATGAAATTG
>OMKI01029679.1:0-16499 GCA_900302315.1 Phycis blennoides
GTCCCCCCCCACCACCGCCGTCACCACCCGCCACCGGCCGCATCACCGGCCGCGCCGGGTTGGCCTGCGGGGCGGAGGTGACCAGCCCTGACGTCCTGCCGTCTGGACCGCAACCGTCTGGCGCCGTGTCCGCAACGCCGAGGGGCCGCCGGTGGACCCCGGGGGGGGGGGGGGGCGCGGCAGACCGGGCGCGGGGGCCCCCCCCCCCCCCCCCCGGGCCACTGGGGAGGTTCGGTCCGGGGCCCCCCGGGATACTCACCAGCAGGTGTACCGTCATCGAGGGTGTCCTGGCCGGCAGCATGGCGGCCCGGTGCGGCGGCTGCGCCGCCCTCCACCGCAAGGCTCCGCGGAGGGTTGGTCAGGGGCGGCCCAGCGCATCACCAGGACCCAGCCGCCCCGCCATCCAGGACCTCTGCAGCCAGCGCTGCGGGAGGAAGGCCCGGCGGATCCTCTGGGACCCCAGCCACCCCAGCCACAGACTCTTCACACTCCCGCCGTCTGGCAGACCGTACGCGAGCCTCCGGACCAGAACCAGCAGGTTCAGAGAGGGTTTCCTCCCACAAGCCGTCAGGCGGCTGACCTGCTGACAACAACACTTGTCCATCTGTCCGTCTGTCTGTCTCATCTATCTAATGTATCTGTAGCGAGTACACGTGTCTAAGATGTTTACATCATTGGCGTCTAGAGCGGAAGTCTACCTCATCATCGCGTTGTTTTTTTTCTTTTTTCCAACTCGTCAACTCCTGCCAGACGATTTGAGTTGAGGATGTGGTCTGTCTCTGATGATGCCGTGAAGTCATGGCATGATGTTGCCGTGAAGTTCAAATCCTGGGAGGAACACCGGGCGTGTGGGCCGCACGGCAACCAAGCCCATTGTCCGAAAACCCCCTAGATCCCCAATACACTGGTCCTGTGCTGCTTTTGAGTTCACATGCCCACGCACAAACGTACACACACCTCCAATCCCCCACGAAAGCTGGTGTCATGTTGATGGACAGTGAAAGAGTGATGTCAGAAACCGAGCAACCGAGCAAGAGAGAGAGAGAGAGAGAGAGAGAGAGAGAGAGAGAGAGAGAGAGAGAGAGAGGCCCAGTTGAGGCCCCCATAACCGCAGTAGTTCTCTGACTCTAAAGAGAAACCATACTTCCCTAATTCGCCTTCCCGTGTCAAAACAACCAACACGTCACAGACCACAGAGAATATCCAGCCGATGTGAAATACTCTCTCGCCTCATCGGCATATTTTGTTCACATTTTGGTTTCTGAGGACGTTGAAATTAAGCCAACATCAGCATGCATTCTTCCATGAATTGTTATCGTTCAGCAATGCGTAGCCTACGACATACACGTGTGTAGTAATTGTATTATGTACATTGTATTAGCCTATGTGAAGTTCGAACTTAAAAACAAAGTTTGCACCAAGGTGCTGTTGTCAGCAAGTAACAGTAAGCAGCATGTATAGAGGGAAAAAACTAGGTCGCGCTGAGATGCTTTGTTGTTGTTTAGTACAGGGGTGAAAGTAAGCCGGTACTGGCCGGTACGGTGTACCACTAAAAGATTTGGAGGGGGTACGCCGTACCCGAAAGAAAAATATACTGTCTTTGAAAGAAATTGCACTTTCAGCATGACAACACACCTGCTATCGTCACATTACCAGAAGCAACACGTTTTCCCCAATAGACATTGCATATAACTCGTTGTGAACTGTCTCTGAATTGTGTCTGAACCCGTGCAGTGTTTCACTACTACTTTCACCCCTGGTTTAGTATGTATAGGTGTGTGTGTGTGTGTGTGTGTGTGTATATATAAAGGACTATTGTGGGTCAATCTATATTCCGTCCACAAAACACATATCTCCTTTCGTTTTTCATAACTCGGCCGCCCTCCGCGGGGTTGCGCCATTGCAGGGAGAGAGTAACGGAAAGTCTCCACTCGACTCTCATCACATGAGCGTTAAGCGGAGGCGACGAGAGGGAAACCCATGACTTCCTCGTTTTTTCCTCCGTCCTCATTCTCATAACAGTCGACATGGTGTACCTGAAGGTGGGGGAGGCGACATCAGAGGACGGTTTATAAATTGTGGCGAACAACAACAGTCGACCAGCATCCAGCCGAATACGTGGACAGAGGCGCGTCGGTTCACCTGACAAGAGTGGGCTCATTTTGGACTTCAGAGGAATTCATTCTCGAGTTGAATATTCGCCCGTCAAGTAAACGAAGAAAAGAACAAGCAAATAATAATAATAATAATAATAATAATAATAATAATAATAATAATAATAATAATAATACATAAATACAATTACAATGGATGTCGAAAGTCTCCAAAAGAGTGGGAGTCGGCGTCTGAGGTGCCTGGACGTGTTTCTCGTGATTTCTGTTATACTTCTGTTCCTGGCCGTGGGAGTCCTGACGGTTGGACTCCTCCTGGGGTTCAAGCTGCAGTCCGAGACCCACAGCTGCAGCCCCACATATAGCAAGGCGGCACCGAGCGCCCAGACGTCTGACGCTTACAAGGTTCGTTATGGTATTACGCATGCCGCCTACAGAGCGTTACGCACCAGCTCCACTCTGTGTTAGCGTGGATATAGTTGTTTTTGTATTCGTTTTTGTGTAATTCTTTGTTGGTTTCATTCTATTTGTCCAACAGATGCAGAACTTTGCGTACCTGCAGATCACAACAAGTAAGTTATGATTTGCCTATTATGTAGGCCTATTAGACAAGTGATACAATACTAAATAAAATAGTATTGTTTAAACAACAAACGATTGACGTCAACAACGTTTGTTATTCATTCCTTTTGTAATTTGTATCATTTCCTTGGTAGTCATCCATATTTCTATATTTATTATTATTATTATTATTGTTATTCTTCTTATTATATTATTATTATTATTATTATTATTATTATAATTATAAAATAGGCTACAACCAATCAACCAACCAACCAACTAACCAACTGACTAACTGATCAGCATAATTAGAGCATAATTAACCACGCATCTACCGTTTGTTCTACTTAGAAGACTTGACAAACGGCACCATGACGTGGGCCGCCATCAACCGCGGGATAGGGACCTCCGTGGGAAGCCTGTTCGACTTCCACGCACAGCATCACACCATGAAGACGACGCGCGAGGGCTACTACTTCATCTACGTCAACTTGCAGCTCAGATGCACGAGCAGCCAGTGCGACGCGGGCAACTTCACGGTCAGAGTCGGGGACGACATGACGTGCGACTTCGAGCTCCCGCAGTGGAAGGAATCGGCCCCCGTCTTGAGGAGGTGTTGGCAGGTCGTCCATGTGGACGCAGAGAAGCGCTTTGTCTCGGTGATGGCTGTCCCGAAACCGCTGGTCGCATGGACCATTGACGTGGCGGCCTCCGGACAGGGGATTTACCTGATGGACTGAGCCCACCGCACTCGAGGCGGCCCGCTCCAGGGCACGTGACGTAGCCCTCCCTGCCTTTGTTAACGCTGTCTGGTTTTTGGTCGTCCAAACGTGATCCAAGAGGTCACCACCTCTGGATGAGTTAGGCAACTTGGGTTCGATTTCAACCAGAAAAGTGGATGAAAAGCATCCATTGTTTAAGCTGTAAGTATTGGGACAGTGACCATCAACAAGTTGTATTTATGTTTTACAATAATACAGGGTTTGCATCTTATTGCACTTGATGTTAGTTCCATAGTTCGTTATTTAAAAACGTATGTAATGTGTGTACGTAAGCACATAGCATGTGGCTATTGCTTGCATTTATCAAGCTATTTCGTCAAAGAAATGTTTTTTAAGTAGATAACACTATATTAGTGTTGATGTGCAGTGTACTGTAACCATTCATTGAGTTGTAACACCTGATATTTCTGTTTTAAGTTTGTAGGAACATATTGTCTCATTTTATCTTGACAGGTTTTCTACAGCAGGTTCAGTGAGGGAGTGTGCATTACTGATCTTTCTATGTTCAAAATACAATACTTTAATATTTATTTATTTATGGGACAATCTAAAGCGATGTATGTTTTGCTTTATCCCATGCGTTCTGAGAGCGTTTACGTCCTATGGACAACAGTATACGTGCGGTAATGACGTAGGGTATTCCACATTTGGAATGGAAATGCCTTTGTTCCAGAAAAACAGACAAACGAGAAGCGCGAGTGATGTGGCTGACTTGACAGTGAATGCTCAGTAATCAGAAAAGGTTTGAATGTGAACATTTCCTGCCTACACACCGCATCCTGTTTGTTGTTCAGGGTTGTGGTTTAGGCACCAGACAAGCCTGCTTACATAATTAGGCCTACTTGTACTATAATTGTCTGTAACAGTGATTAAGGGCTTTATAAATTATTTAACTTGTTAAAAGTTTGTATTTCTTTTTAGTGTGTGTGTGTGTGTGTGTGTGTGTGTGTGTGTGTGTGTGTGTGTGTGTGTGTGCATTGAGCTGTTAGTGTGTGTGTACTTGTGTGTTGAAAACTGGCTGAGGGTGTGTGTCTGATTCTGCTCTCTTCCCATATTTAGTATAGGAAGTGAATGGAGGAGGGGCACACTTCAACAACTGTTTGTCTGCATGTGTGCGTTTGTGTGTGTGTGAGTGTTTGTGTGCATGTGTGCGTTTGTGTGTGTGTGTGCATGTGTGCATGTGTGCTTTTGTGTGTGTGAGTGTGTGTGTGCATGTGTGCGTTTGTGTGTGTGAGTGTTTGTGTGCATGTGTGTGTGAGTGTGCGTGTGTGAGGCTTCTGCCTCATGTGCAAAGTTCATACAAGTTCAAGGTTATGTGAGTTAACTTTATTTTAAAATACTTTGGTCAAGTCATTTATATACAATAAAATGAATCACACATCAATGATCCTAAACCTGCATAGCAGCTAATGATTAACACTATATACACTTAAAGGCAGCATTTTACAGTAACATGAAGCGCAAAATATCCAGATTTTAGTAATCCCAATAATCCTATTATTATTGTTCTGATTATTAACATCATTACTATTATTAACGAAATAATCATAACCATAATTATAATAATAATACACTTTTAATAAAAGCATTCAATGTCTTCCGATACTCATTTGAATATAGTTTATGTTAAAGGTGCTGCCGGTAAGATCTAAGAGCTATTATGATCACAGTATTTCACGAGTCAGCAGTTCATAATCAAACATGCATTCATGCTAGTATAACATAAAGGCTCCCAGGAAACCGTCGGTGTTTTGAGTCAGCGCGGGCGTGGTGCTGAGCGTCACGTAAACCTTGTCGTTGGGCTTCAGGTGGAAGAGCCCTCCGAGAACGCTCTCCTTCACGGTGAAGCGGCCGTCGTTAGGGCAGCTGAACCTGCTGTAGGTGGCGGAGACGCAGGAGATGATGGTGCAGTTCTATCGCATGATTCACATGATCCTGCCGTGCAGTGACCAGGCAGCCGTGCACACACACGTTGATGCAGTCACGCACGCGCATACGTACGCGCACACGCGCGCGCGCGCGCGCACACACACACACACACACACAAGGGCTAAAAAACATAGTGGGTTCTTTCATGAAATTAAGTCTAAAATGTTTCTGTTTCTTGTATCAATACCAAAAACATAGCTATGAACTTTTATTATTATATCATATTATTATTATACTATTATTGTACATGAATGGTGTGTAAAAAAAACGCACTAACATTTTACGACAAGTGTTTATAAAAACACAAAAAAAAATAAAACAATAAATAATACAAATAAATATTTGTATTATTAGCATTTTATAAGCAAGTAAGTGAGACCTCAATAGGTTGACATAGAAAATAGAATAGAACAGAACAAGCAGGAAATGGTTCAGACAGCAGAACAGCCCTGAATCCCCCCACCAGGAGGTGGGCTCACCTCGTGGAACGCAGCAGTTCGATTGGGTTAGGGTACCCTCCAGTTTCCCTCATGATCTTCATTAGCTGGAAGGGGAGGCATCCCTGTGACAGATCCAGGTGCACTTTGGAGTACACGTAGTAGAGTCCTTCAAGCAGGACCATCAAGCTTCCATTTTTGTAGCCCATCTGGTAGGTGAAGGTGGCCGTGGAATTTAGATTTCTCCACTGCACGACGCCATCCTGAAGACCAGTGGCGCCTGATGACAAAAGAATTGTGAAAAATGTGATGTATTTGAGTTTGTTTATGTGCACGTGTGTGTGTGTGTGTGTGTGTGTGTGTGTGTGTGTGTGTGTGTGTGTGTGTGTGTGTTTCTCCTGACCAGTGAGGTGTGCAGAGGGCTTCTGTTGCGTCTTCGGCGGTGTCCTGTTGACCATCTTACCTGTGGCCTCTGTACAAGTAAACACAGATCTTTCAATCAATCAAGAAGCAATAAATATCTGATTGAAGGATGATTTACATTTACATTTACATTTAGGGCATTTAGCAGACGCTTTTATCCAAAGCGACAGAAGAAGGTGAAACACTTCATCGCTGCTAATACAGTAAGAAAGTCACCAGATGATGAAAGATGATGAATCCTCCGGTCATTTTGTGGACACATTAAGTTAAGACCTACATAGACTTAAACTGTACCTGCAGCTCGACTCTGACTCATGGTGCTACCAACCTGCAAAGAAAGGGTTGAAATGGGAATGGCATCAACATCACAATATATATATCATATATCATATATATAATATATATCATATGTGAAGATGGTGCTGCCCCAGGCGGCAGCCTGTAGCTGCAGCTCCCGTCGTGTTTTTTAACTTTTGTTTATTTGTTGGTTTCAGTATTCTTTCATTCTTTGTGTTGTTACTGTGTGTAATGCTGCGGCTACACTACTATTTCCCATCTTGGGATCAATAAAGTATATCTATCTATATAACCAGCAACTCTGCTTTCATTAGCAGCACGCTTTCCCTTAGCATTTAGTAACGGCCAGATGATGAAAAGAAGGAAATGAATAAATAAATCAGTAAAACATTCAAAATATGTATAAACAAAATGTTATTTTATTTATATAGTATTGCGAATGGGGTGGGGAATTCTCTAGAAGTGGACTAATTTCAATGTCAGCAGTTTCTCTTCATGTGACCATTGTGTCACATTTTTAAACCCACAAATTAACCCACTGCCTTCAAAGTTTACACACACACACACGCGCAAACACACACACACGCACGCGCAGGCACACACGCACACGCACACACACACACACACACACACACACACACACACACACACACACACACCACAGCCTACCTGGATCTTGCCGTACAGGTAGTAGATGAATCCTGCCTCAACGAACACTGCTAACAACACAAAGACCCCGAGCAGGAGCAGAAGCCTTCGGCGAGCACTGGGTTTCCTGCTGTGTCGAGCACTGGGCAGGTGCGCATACGAAGCCTGGCTGTCCACTACAAACAGGTGAGGGAGCCTCTCCGGACCAGCCACTGACATCCCTCTCGATCCCCACTGTTGCCGGTCTCCTCTGTGTGCCGTGTCTTCCAGAGAGTCTGCATTGAGAGGCAGAGGCAACACAAACAGCGAGCGGCGGGGCAGTGCCGTCATTTGCACTGATGATGTCAGAATGATGAGAAGTAACCACATCCATCCAACCACCTCGTGTGCCGCTCACTTTGACTTGTGGAGAACGCGTTGGGCAGAGGAGCGGCCTGTGAAGAGCTGGCGCAGGCGACCGTTAACCCGGGACGTTTGAAGGTTGTTTGTTTGTTTGTTTTTGTGGTTTTTTTGTGGGTTTTTTTTGTTAGTTTTTCTTTTTTTACACTTCCTTCCCCAGCGACACGCAACCTCACAACTTCTTGGAACAGACCCATTGCCCAACAGCCGCAGTGCAGTGATGCGCGGAAATACAGAAACACAGGGTCGTTACGCAACTCATTCAAGTGATTTTGATCTCAATCAAATACAATTCTGGAAGTGTTCTGGGATTAAAGCAAGCAAGAGGCATTACCTTGAATTTGGATATTCCTCAAAGGTTCCTCTGCTCCTCCACTAGCACTTGTTTCGCGGTCCTCATGTTCTGTAGAAACAAAACAATGCTGTAGAACAGATACTCTGAGGGCTGCCCTGGCCTTCTTGTGGTTTCCTCTGTGAAGAGCCTTGTGAAATGCTGTGAGATGTGTTCTGTGAGAGAGCCGTCAGGTTCCTGTCTTCACTAACTACTCACTAATGCAAGCTCAAGCAAGGAGGAAATGTAGCAAATTATAACAGTGTTACACACAACGTGTGCGTGTCTAAATAGGGCACTCCCTTACAAAAGGCTATCATCCATTCACTGACTTCCTGTCTCGCTCACTCATTCTTCTCCCTTGTTGTTTTTGTTTTTGTGTTTGACCTAATAGTCAACTTTTTTAGTATTCATCTGTATTTTTTTTTTTCCTGCAAATGCAGTATTCTGGGTCTTACCAAAATACACATGAACAGGAAAATGTGCTCAGCGGAGCACAGACCTCCACCCAGGAGTTACAGCTTCAAGTGTTCTCCTGCATATCACCCCTGCACTTATGCACAGGGGTGGCAGTAGCTCAGTGGATAGAGCGGGTGGACAGAGTGGGTGGACAGAGTGGGTCGTCCACTAACCGTAGGGTCGGTGGTTCGATCCCCTCCTCCCCCTCCTCCAACTGTCTGCATGTCGAAGTGTCCTTGAGCAAGACACTGACACAGACGCTGAACATAGCAGCCCACTGCTCCTATGTAACATAGGATGGGTCAAATGCAGAGAACAAATTTCATTCCCATATCTAAAAAATACTGACAGTAGGACATACACAGCTCAAAATTAACACATGTGTCTAATGTAGCGTTGCTTCTTGTGTTTTACTGCGTTAGGATTGGGTGCGTACATGTAAGTATACAGTGAAGTGGACTACAGTGAAGTACTCAAGCAATGGGCCTCTCCCGGTAGGGACCAATTGGCTGCTGAGTCTGAAGACATCCCACAATGCCGCCATTAGAGATAGTGGGCGGGGCTGGGGGAGGCTGGGGTCATCATTATGACCCCTCAACGAACCTTACAGGATCATCGTTTGGGGGTGTCACGTGACTCTCAAGGAAGTGATGGACTTTTTGCCATCAACCTCCACTTCCGCGCCCCCTGCTGGCCGACTGGCATGCAAAGTTCATTACGTCTTACTTGGCTCATAGCCAACCTAACTGAGCCAATTTGGTGCAAAAAAAACGAAAACATAACGTCCGTGGGAACTGGTTGCATTAAAAAAAAAATCGTATAGACTAATAGGGTATTGATTTTCCATTTTCTCTCATCAGTCAATGATTGTAGTCCTGAAAGTGATGAGGAGTGAAGATGAATGAAGGAACTGAATTAGCCAAGTGGTGTTTGACAAGGCGACCAACGCTGATCACTCCGCCTCAATGCACGTGAGTGTGCCCGTACTTGTGCAGGAGTGTTTGATATCGCCATTTCACCATCTGCACACTAATGAAGACCAAAGAACGTGTTGTTGATATCAGGAAGAAGGGACCAGTGGTGATCCTTATTTAACGGCAGGCCATCGAGACGAGGACACAGGGAGGACAGGACCAGACCACAAGAGTATCTTTTAGTAAGGGGCAGCACTCCAGGGAAGCCCCCCCCCCGACACACCCCTGCCTGGGCATCTATGTTGATACCAGGATGGACTGGAGTGAAACGCAACACAGTGGTATCTTTAAGAGCACCTCCTGCCTGGACATCAGCAGGTCTCTGCGTGTCTGGTGTTTTATTCTATGCCGCACTCCGTTGGCAAGGGGAGCGGCCGAAACGAGGAAGACAAAAACCAGCCAAACATGCTTGTCACCTCTCTGGAGGTGAGGTCAGAGACGAGACGATATGAAGGAAGCTGTTTAAAAGCAGTTAAAGTAAACGATCTGTTTTAGCTAGGCTGGTTTGGCCCAGGCGCTCTCACTCTCTCTCACACACACACACACACACACACACACACACACACACACACACACACACACACACACACACACACACGATTTAGTGCCTATTCTTTTTATATGGATGAATTTACAAAAAATCTAAATGTAAAGCTTACGTTAAAAACTAATCAAACTTGAAGATGCCGTAATAAGTATATTACAGTATATTGATACTTGAGTTCATTGTGTGTGGTGGTGTGGCCATTACGCGTTCTGACGACACTAACAGAGCTAACGACAGGTCAGCCTTCGATGCGTCTTAAAGAAGTAGGGTACTCTTCGGCTTTCGATTGGTTTAGGAGAATGAGGAAACGACCCTATCACAATCGCGGAAAGTTCTGATGCGGAAGAGAGATGGAATCGGATGGTCGTTGATTGTAGTTAACGTTATTGATTCACATACGCCATGCATCTATGTTTTGGAAAACGGGAGGGCGGAAGATCCTTTATTTTTCTTTCTGTATTGTTACATTCCTTGTTCGGAATGGTGTGTTCTTTCGGACAGACCCAAGACACCGAATTCACCTTCCTCTTACCAGCTGGAACCACTGAGTGCTTTTTCCAAACCGTTAAGAATAATGGGACGATGGAGGTTGAGTTTCAGGTGAGTGTGGGGTTGTGTTCTGGTGCTGGACTTGGGTCTGATGCCAGGATGAAGATGCTGGCCATTTCAGGGCAATACGGTGTCGACCGTTGACTTGCCTAGCAGCCCCAAGCAAGTTCGTATCCCATCCATCCACTTACATTAATCTTGTTACTCTTCTTACCTTGGCTGCTGGAAACCAAATAATCGCAGTAATGTAGGTAGGTGAGGGATACTTACGAATGACGTGATGTGTCTTAAGTTCTTAAATTAATAATAATGAGTCTAACATCCATACTAGCATACTAGATGTCCTCTATAATGTTAAATTGGACGTGCACGTCGTGTTGGATTGCCATGTTTGTTTAGAGGGAAGGTACCTGCTGCTCTTTACTCAAGTCTGCTTGCGTGTGCGCCCGTTATGGAAATCAACGAGGGCGTGGTTTATGAAACAATGTGCAACAATGTTGCACTCTGACCTCTACCGTAAATGATTGTACGTGCCATCATCGCGAATCAATCTGCATTTTTTTTTTCTTTTCATGTGACCCCCAGGTGATCGCTGGGGCAGGTATGGATGTAGACTTCGCCATTCTCTCCCCGCAAGGCTTCCAGCTTGTCTCGGAGTTCCGACGTTCTGACGGAGTCCACATGTCCGTGTTACCTCTGACTTCACTTACCATCACACGTCGATGCCTGCCCCCAGAAGTGGATCCGATCTGATTTGATTCCTTGTTGTTGTAGGGTGGAGCCAACGGAGGCGGGAGACTACCAAATCTGCTTTGATAACAGTTTCAGTCGCTTCTCGGAGAAGATTGTGTTCTTTGAGGTTATTATCGAGGGACAAGGAGGAGATACTGGCACGGACGAGGGATTGGGAGGACTAGTGGAACCAGAAGGTTCCTTACTGGAGTACAAATTGGAAGACATACGGGTAAGAACCGAACCAGTACTGGCGCAACGTGACCTCATTTATATTGTTAGGCCAGTTGCAAGCTGGGCCCCCTTGTCGGTCCTTTTGTCACCTTGCACCTTCTGTGACCTTAAGCTTGGCTGCGTTAGCTCACCTCTTTCCTCTCTGTTGTTATCATTTGTTCAGCATTGAATAGGCCCTTGTCACACAGGTGTCTCTCATACAACTACTAATGGTTCTGCTACTTTTATGTACCAGGGCACAGGGAGTAGATTACATCGGTGAAGATGAGTATATTACCCCTGCCCTGGAACATGAATAAAAGGAGCAGGTCCATAAGTAGTGTCATGTGCGTGTGTGAACACACCTCTATCAGGGTGCATTTCATTAAAGAGAAAGTAGCTGTTTTAGCAGAAGAACTTACGCCTAGAGTTTCAAAAACATACGATCTGAGCACTGAGCAGTGGGAAAGCTTTTACAAAATCTGTCTAGCTAAGGTGAATAGCCAATAGAAAACTACCAATTTGGCAAAGCTCTTTTTGGCCTGATTCTTGTGGCGGACTTGTTCGTTGTATTCCCCCCCCCCCCTGTTTTACAATGCTAAACACGTTGAGTCAAAAACAACGCAGAAATGTTTTAGTTGCCTTTGGCCGAGGCTTTGTGCTGGGAGCGCAGCGCCCTGACCAGCAGCCTGCTCCCCCGCCCCTCAGGACTCCATGGACTCTGTGCACCGCCGCCTGGAACGCAGCAGGCAGATGCAGACCGTGCTGCGGGCCTTCGAGGCCCGGGACAGGAACCTCTTGGAGAACAACCTCTGGAGGGTGTCCTTCTGGTCCTGCTGCAGCCTGCTGGTGATGCTGTGTGTGGCCCTCACGCAGGTACAGTGTGGAGAACCACGGGCACGCAGCCTGCCGAGATCCGGGCGCTCCAAGCGTGCGTGAACATGAGCTCTCGAGAATGGAAGTTGGATTGGCATGAGCGTAGTCGCCTCTGTGAACCTCATTCAACCGTGCACCCCTTTTGAAGCTGAATAATGTTTTCATTTTATCACGCCTGCCTCCACAGGTCTACACGGTCCGCAAGCTGTTTGATGACAAGAGGAGGGTCTGCACATAGAGACGTCCCATGGTGTCAAACGAGGCATCACGAAAAGAAATGGTGGCCGTGACGACCCGTCTGTTTTCACCCCGTCATGTCTTCATTTGTGGGCCTACATCTGTGTACTGGTGCATCACCGAGCGGGAAACACAATCAAAGTGTTGTTTCAAAAACATTTTGATGGCATTTGATTTGGTTGGCTGTATCGTCATCTTTGTGTTTATGATAATATGCATCGAGGTGACACACACACACACACACACACACACACACACACACACACACCAGAAGTCCTGGCAAACCTGCGTTTACTCACGTCTGTGGCTTTACTCCAAAGGTCACGCCACCAACGGTACTGCTGAGTTGGGAGGCACAGCAAGCGGAGGACTAAATGTCAATAAGAGGCAATTATTCATATTTTCAAATGTCCTCCTGTTTACACTTCACGAACCCGAAGCTGGTCCAGCACACTGTTACGTAAGGGACGAGTGGATGAGAAGTTCACTGCTGCGTTATTCATTTGTACTACTGGGTTGTACGTCTTTATGTTGCAAGAGCGGAGGGAAGTCTGAATGTGCAATACTATTGTTTCTGCTTTCCCAGACAGCAGGATTTCGCTGGCTCACGTGAGTCGCGATCACTGGCCCGTTTATTTCCTCAATAGCAGTGCAGTTGGTTTGGGACTCACTTTGGGTTTATTTTTTGGTTTTTCCTTTTTTTAATGTGACCGTCTGTCGTCGACAGAGGAACTTTGGAAATGCAATCAATTTGACCTCGCCTCACAAGCACCGCTGACCGCCAGAGTAGACGTGTAAATCTGTATTTTTTGTTGTTTTGGTTTCTGGGGGTTTATTAGGGGAAATCTTCTGAAGGATCCGATTACGTTGTCTAAAAGGATTTGGGACATTTTGATTGTACTTAAAGAGACGTTACTCCTTTTTGATGTGACTTTCATGATATACTGTGTGTAAACATTAGCAGTAAATCATTTTAATAAAGGCTTTTTTCACGATCCTGTGGTGCACAGTAGTGACGGTTTGCTCTGGAAAAAAAAAAAAAATGATTTACTGACTGCTACATTTATTATGTGTTCTTTACCTGGCAAAAGTTAAACAAATGTGACATGGTTTTATATGTATAAGTAGCTTTAAAAATGTGTAACCCTCAGGATTGCTAGTTGGTTTAAGTTTAGCCGCAGGCCGCGTGTCAGTAGGTTAAACACTCGCAGAGTCTCATCTGAGATGAACACAAGGCAGTCATCTTCAGACATCGGCATGAGTTTTGAAAGCAGCATAGGAACCGTCTTAACAGTGGAATTAAGAACACCGAGAGGGGGGGTGTCCAACTTGGAATAGGTGACTACTTTACTGTGGCACAAACCCAAAACAATAAAACAGCTGTTTACAACCGGAAACACGGGGACTATCGCGAAGCTGCGTTCCATTTGATCACCGAAAGAGTCTGTAAACGATGACTTCCATTCTGTTTTCAGTCGAACCAATACTCAAAGAGTGTGTGTATAGGCGCCCTCTGCTGGCGGCAGTGAAACCACCGGTGTAAGAGTGAAAAGCAGGACTTCGGCTGGCGTGTTTAAGACGACAGACAAAACACAGGGAGGTACAACAACTTTAGTTTCTTTATTTGGTCCCGCTTCATTCGTGGTCACACAAGGCCTCGTCCGTATAGGTACTGTTTTAACATTCTGGGTTCTACCAGCACAAGTCACTCAGTCGCAGCTCTCTACCAGCACAAGTCGCTCAGTAGCACTGGGCTTTAGGTTCAAGAGACACTTGGACATTTCAAACACCATGAATCCAAACAACTCAAATTATAAAGCAGCTACCACGAGAGCTATGGTGGACATTATACCCTCTCACTCACTCTTCATCCTTCAGCTTTAAATTGAATAGGTGTACGAAGTAAAGCATTGGACAGCCTATAATTACACCAGTTCTGAAAATCTACTTGGGCATTACATACTGTACATACTATATTCGGACCAAATCTGACATGTTGTAATAATGTGCAACAATTACCGACATTCCCAACGGGTCAATTGATGAATTCAGTTGTGAAGAATTGTCCGAATATATACCAAATCTACATTTGATCAAAACATTTGAAATATGGAGTGTTCATTTGGCAATTTTGCCATTGGGTATACAAACAACCAGTTCAGTTCAAAAGGAGGCAGCATATATTAGATTTCAGATCAGTTCCTGTTTGCAAAATTAAACGATTCCCTACAAAACAATTATCCCTTTTTATAACGCAGAATATTGAAATTGTGAAAATGCCTGCAAAAAAACTATCAAGATGACATGCAGGGTGCCTTTGGAACACCTGCATATTACTTTTTTTATGGGTAAGTAAAACCCAGTTTTAGCAGAAATTCTGTCTACGAGTCGTAAAGGTTTTAGAAAAAATGGACACCTTGGGTTCCAGCGCAAGGGGCGTTCAAAACTCACGTCACACTCGCTTTAACCAGGGCGCCCCACCGATAGAAAGAAGGCCTTGTAGCCGGAGGAGGCAGACGTTGCGTTTTACAAAGAATATCTCCCGTTTAAGAACTTTATATATTTTAGTAAAAAATATTAGAAATGTTCACCAACACTTCGTGAGTTCCTATGGGAACACCGTTTCCAACAGAAAAAAGTGATTTGGGGATGTACTTCCCCTTTAAGATGACCAAACACAACATTTAAGTAGTAATACCATGATAAAATACGAGAATATAAAATGGATTCCACCCCCAATTAAAGTAAAGGAGAAGATTGTAAACAAATGGTGTAAATCTGCCTAGTCCAGCAAGGACGGCTCAGTGGGACGGATGATGGTAGGTCTGGTTGGAGCGGCAGGGGGTCTGCGACTGAGAGAGAGAGAGAGAGAGAGAGAGAGAGAGAGAGAGAGGATACAGTTGAGGGAGGGAACAAAATGTACAGTGCAAGGTACGACTCTGACGTGACTCCGGAAGTCATGTCTGCGGACGAGTGTTCCGTTTTGTCACGCTGTGTCATTACATCCAAGTGATATTGCCACAAGTAACATGTCATCTTGCTAACTCACCGTTAAATGAGTCAACTACCCAAACAGCTGTAGATAATGTATTGTGGGGTACTTACAGCTGTAGATAATGTATTGTGGGGTACTTTACAGCTGTAGATAATGTATTGTGGGGTACTTTACAGCTGTAGATAATGTATTGTGGGGTACTTTACAACTGTAGATAATGTATTGTGGGGTACTTTACAACTGTAGATAATGTATTGTGGGGTACTTTACAACTGTAGATAATGTATTGTGGGGTACTTTACAACTGTAGATAATGTATTGTGGGGTACTTTACAACTGTAGATAATGTATTGTGGAGTACTTTACAACTGTAGATAATGTATTGTGGGGTTCTTTACAGCTGTACAATGTCTAACAAAGCAGGTGAGGAACTACGTAGCCACTATAGCTCCAGTGTGGGTGTAACACACAGACTGTATATAACAGAGTAAAACCTTCCATGTGTGTACAATGGCGGAAACTCTCGCAGACCTTTTTCACCCTCAAAGCCCCTACAAACCAATTCACTCGTTGAGATTCAGGCCGTGTATTCGGTTAAAGGTTTAGTTTTTTTTTATTTTTATCATTACTATTACGTGGCCGGGTGGAGGTTCCCGTTGGCGGCCCACCGGTGCGATGACAGGGGGAGCACTGTAGTATAAATAGCATTATTATATGTGTATTCAGAAAGTGTGCAACAAAAACAAACTAGTTTGAATCACTTCTAAGGACGTGTGTCGTGTGTTCTATCGGTGTGTGCGTGTGCGTGTGTTAGTGTGTTAGTGTGCCCACTCTCACCCTGGAATGACCGGGGGCACGCGGGCAGGTCGAGAGGGCAACCGCTGGGCAGCGCCGGGGTCCGCGGCGGGGGGTCCATAAGCAACGGGGGGACCCGGCCTGGACGGGACCGATGGGACCCCGAAGGCGGGGGACACGTTGGCGGGCAGCGGCGGGCCCCCG
>OMKI01029722.1:0-13411 GCA_900302315.1 Phycis blennoides
CGCCTGGAGCTGCTGGCGCTGATCCGGGACTTCCTGGAGACGGAGGGCCGGCCGGCAGGGCGCGAGCTGACCCCCGAAGACCTGCAGCGCGCCTCGGAGCTGGAGACCAGGTGGGGGGCGGGGCTCCGGGGGGGCGGGGCTCCGGGGGGCGGGGCTCCGGAGGGCGGGGCTCCGGAGGGCGGGGCTCAAAGGGATGTATTGGTGCGGTCTAGGAAAGGCGTCTAGGAAAGGCGTGACAAGGCTTATCTCCTTGCTTGACTTTCAAGTCTGATTAAAGCGCTAATTAAAACGTTTCAGTGCGGCTGTAAATGAGCATCGTTGTAGACTTCAACGTGTTTGTGTTGTATGTTGTTTGTATTTACAAGTAGATTGTAAATGTACAATGTATTTACAATACATTTTCTCATCCTCCACCCTCGTCCTCTGCAGGATCTTCAACGAGGCCTACGTCCCCCACGGTATGAAGGTGGTGCGGGCGGAGGCGCAGCACGCAGGCCTGCGCGGCCTGATGGCCCTGGAGCGCCGCTGGAGGCAGCACTTCCTGTCCTCCATGCGGCCGCGGCACCTGCCCCCGCTCTGGTCCGTCGACCACAACCACAGGAAGTTCCTGCTCAAGTACGGCGAGCACCCGCCCGTCCTGACCAACTGACCAACTGACCAGCTGGGCTGCTTGTGGGCACCGCGGGATCCATCACACTAAGAACCTTTATGTTTGGCACGGAGACTTTGGGCTTCTGCAGAACCTCTGAGGTGGACTCTGGTCCGACCGACCTGGTGCCAAAAAGACAGCCGTTGGCTGAAGTGGGCGGAGCTTGGTGCGCACATGCTCAGTCCACGGCCAACGGCTGTCACCTCGGCCCACTTGTGGGTACACCAGCACCGGTGAGGGACCCCCTGGACCCAGGCTGCCCCCCCAGGGAGGACCACCGGCCCTGGACCCAGGCTGCCCCCCCCAGGGAGGACCACCAGCCGTGGACCCAGGCTGCCCCCCCAGGGAGGACCACCGGCCCTGGACCCAGGCTGCCCCCCCCAGGGAGGACCACCGGCCCTGGACCCAGGCTGCCCCCCCCAGGGAGGACCACCAGCCGTGGACCCAGGCTGCCCCCCCAGGGAGGACCACCAGCCCTGGACTCCTGGGTCCCCACCCCCAACAGACAGACGGGAACGGATATTTTTATATAAAGATCTAAATTATAATGAATAAAGTAGAATATTTTTTTGGACTGCAGATGAAACCCATTTTAAGACGAGCTGCTCCCTGCCCTTTACCCTCCCACCCCATGCAGGCAAGCAGCCTTCATCTGGTGAGGAACCAGGTGGAACCAGGTGGAACCAGGTGGAACCTCCCTGGTCCCGGGCCCCTCCCCAAGGCACTCTTACTCCCCCGGCCCCATGGGCCCCTAAACCTGGGAGCCTTCGGGGGGCCCTGTCCCTCCCCTCCACTGCGGCCCTGTCTGCTTATTATGGGATGGAGAGATGTGGGATTGGAACATTCTGGACAATGAGATAACAGTTGTTAAAAATGTGGGGAAAGGCAAATGGATGATCATATTTAAAAGCCTGATGAATGATGATTGGTTACTATGTAAACATAATTAACATTGAAAACTTAAGCCAAATGCTTGTCTTATTTTTTAATTGCATTTGTCTGCATGTTTTGTTTAATCGAGAATAAAAATTAAAGTTGTCCTTGTATTCTGCTTTGCAGTTTTCTGTAGAAATGTTCCAGTTGATGGAGGCGGCAGATTAGTCTTCTACATCACACTGGGCTCACACGGCAAACTGAACCTTTTTAATCTGTTACCACTTAATCTGACGCATGTTTCTGTTATCATTGTTGCACTGAATTCTATTCTTAAAATGTTCAAAAGTTTCACGACATGTTGATGGTCCGGTATGTGGAGAACCTGTTCTGTGCTGCTTCTCCTGGTGCCGCTCCAACAGAAAGACAACCGACCATGTTCCCATTTAACGTTTTTATTTCTTACAAAATCACAGTTTAATAAATAGTCTGTAAAAATGAGTAGAAAAGTGGTTTTAATATTTAATATATGAATCATTCGTGACTTTCAGGTCAAAGCAGTCTTTAGTTGAATTTCGTCAGGAATGACTTTTTTTTTTTTTTTTTTTCTTACAATCTAGTTTTGCTGAATTAAGGCCTCTTGATTTTGGCATTAGAACAATCTGTCAGTCGAATGTTTTGTATCTGGAGTTGAATTGGGAGATGAACTCCACGGTTTCACAGTTCAGTCACAAATCAAAAAAAGCTCAAAGTAGCACAACATGCTGATTCACTTCCAGCCCAAACATGAGCCGCTCTGCTAAAGGAGAATGTGACAAAGTACAGCAGAATAACCAACGGCTCAACGTCCAGAATGGGAGTGTTGACAGCATGGTGTTGATGCCAGTGACGCGTCATCAGAGCTGTGGAATTCTCCTTTAAGGGAAGTGTCGGTGGATGTGTTGTGAGAGACATCACTGTTTACTGACCTCATCAGGGTGTGGCCCCGTGGCCACGCCCCCTCCTCTAACCTTACTGCATATTATTGAACAACTTTGATCATTCCAGCTTTAAACAGAGAACAAATACAGTGGTTTGGAACAAACGACTGGAGGACAGACAAACACGAAGGAATAAGAAGGCCTTTCTTCACACATCCCTAAATCACTGTTTTACACCAAGGGGGCAGTTTGATTTAAATGTTTCACATCTTCAACGCCAAGCTGTAGAACTCAGTACTTCAAACATTAATCTTCATATCTAAAGACATACTCGGCTTATGTAAGGCATATTCTGAATACTAAATTTAACTTTAAAGTTGTCTCCAAACAGCAAGGATTTTACACTTTTAATTCATAATACATAAAATTTAAGCCGTTATCGATTTTACTTGGAATGGAAAGATTAATTAAAATTTCACTAAAATTTCCTAATCTGCTTTGGCACTGTTTATGCAAATCGTCTTTTGACGACCAAGGAATTAAAATGTCGCTTCCAGTGGCCAGAATTCACCTCATTACACAGGAAAGAACCAACAGATTGTCAATGTAATGTAAAACATTGCAAAATATCGCTTGGAAATACACCAAAGCACAGTGGGCTACTGGACAACTATTGCAAATAAATAATAATGAAATGTTAAATCGTGATATTGTCTTAATTACGGTCGTTTTTTTGGTCAAAGGCTGTTGTTTGTTGCAGTCAAAGTATTGTCACGCGTCTGAAGTGATATAAAGGACAGAAGCGACCCATAACCTTGCTTGGTTGTTCGTCTCTCCTGACTGCTGGCCTCCGCGGGGGGCTTGTTCTGGGCGTGGTGGGGGTCTCTACTGGAATACATGTGCACCGCGGGGGGCATGTTCTGGGCATGGTGGGGGTTTCTACTGGAATACATGTGCACCGCGGGGGGCATGTTCTGGGCGCGGTGGGGGTCTCTACTGTAATACATGCACACCGATGATGAATAACGAAACCCTGCAAACGCACGGCTCGCCCAGTGTTTATCACGTGACCACAACGCCTCCCTCCTTTTGTTCCCCGTCATCACTGCCACCCTGACCCCCACCCTCACCCTGACCCCCACCCCCTTATTGCTTGCGTGATAGAACTATACTGCTACTTTCTTGGTCTTCCTCAAAACACGGACAGTGAACTACAACTATCTCACGTTGGGACTACATAGAGGGGGGGGGGGGGCAACGTTGAGATTTGCTGGTGATTTCAGAATGAAGCTCACATATTCTTTGGGGTTCACTCTGTGAAGACAAAATGGAGCCTGCTGAATTCAAGATCAACCACTGGGGGGATTTTACAAAACCACTGACGACCTGGGCCACCTCAAACACCCCATGTTCAGGCACACAAAGTCAAAAGAACTACTCAATATTTCAGGATCACATGCACGCGCGCGCACACACACACGCACACGCTCACACCTACACGCACACACGCAGCGCTCAGTCAAATAAACCTACTGCATTTCTCAGTATTCCTCGCTGCAACTCGGTTATTTAAAACACAATTGGCACGGATTATCAAAATAAATACCCTGGAAGCTTGCCACTAAGCAAAGGAAAGTTCACATTTGAAAGGAATCTTATTAAAAAACTATTGAATAGTTTGTCTACGCCACGCGCTTCGGTTTGCCCACTAATATTGAGATGCTAGATGGGATGACACCGGTTTGTGGTAAACCCTGGGATGACATCGTAAACTACCACTGGAACTGTAGAGCTATCCAAATAGAACTTTGTTTCCACAAACATGTACACCAAAATGAAGTATCTAACATCAATTTACTGTAGATGGTGCTGTTGTCCACTTTGCATCTAGGTTTCAGTGCCTCTTTAGACCACCAGTCAAACCACTGTGTGGTTTGACTGGTGGTCCAATCAGTTGCCTTGCGGATCACTGAAAACCCACAGAGAAATCTCTTCAAGTCGGCCGGATGCCATTTTGTAGCTGGCGGGGAAACACACCTTCCTTTAGCATCCCGATGGTGAACCCCACATGCCTCCGCCCACACTGGTCAGGCTACCTCACAGGCTTCCCATCCAGGATGCTGGTGAGGGCCTGGTCCAGGGAGGGGCCCAGAGGGGCCCTGGACTGGGCACCCGAGGGCCCCTGAAGACGCTGGAGCTCCAGGATGCTGTCGATGGCGCTCTGGAGATGTTCGCTCAACACGTTGTCCTCCTGGCGGGGCGAGGCCCCTGGGCTGGCCCTTAGCTCCGCCCACAGAGGCACGTCCGGCCTGTAGCGTTTCACGCATGGGTTGACATCACAGGGAGGTGAGAGAGGCTGCGGCTCTGAGACGGACACCGGGCCCGCGGGCTTCACCTCCGGGACCGATGTTTCGGTGGCGCTGTCGATGGGCGGGGCCGGCCCGGGTGCTTTAGTGGGCGGGGCTCCGTTAGAGATGCCCTTGCCATTCAGAGGCCGCGGTGGCGTGGCCTCTCCTGGTGCCACGCAGTTCCGCTCCCTCGCAGAACCGCCGCTGCCACCGTTGGCCAGCAGGCCGCCGTGGTTCCGTTTGCGCGCCGGGTCGCAGGCGGAGTTGTGGACCACTTTCCGGGATCCAGACTCATGCTTGATGGTGAGCCGCAGTGCCCCGCGGGGGCTGGAGCGGTACGTCTTGAGGCCCGGGGGGCGGTCTGACAGTCTGGTCCAGGTAGGCGGGGAGGACGGTCTGGGGAGTGGGCCGGAGGACCCACACGGGGAAGACGCTGGACCGGTCAAGGCTGCGATGAATGACTCTGGAATGGGCAGAACAAAAAACATACATGAAATGGAACCGGGGATGACTTGATCAAATCTGAAACTTTTTATGACTTCTCTTCCTGTCTGATTGCTAAAACACATGTTCAAACAGTCAACATGTGAACCCGTATTCCTGGGGGAGTTTCAGTGTTGAATGTCTCACCTGGGTCTCTGCGGGCGCGTCTCCGGTCCTCCCCCAGAGCGCAGCGCTCTGCCTGGAGGAACAGGCGCTCCAGCATCACCATCTCTGCAGAGGGACTGTCCTGCTGTGGAATGCACGTCCAGGGGAAAGGAGAACTTTAATGAACTCTAATGACTGAAGGAGTCGACGGATGTCCCGGGATCGGCCCTGCGGACAAAACTGTCACCAAATGGCGCTTGTTTTTATTACAGCGGGCAGCGCTGTCTCACCTGGGCCTCCGCCACCAACAGCTGTCTGTACTTGTTGACCATGTCTTTGGTTCGCTTCAGAAGAAACCCTGACACGGTGTCAAACTCCTGATCCACTGGAGAGCGAGAGAGAGAGAGAGAGAGAGAGAGAGAGAGACTTCATTACTCAGTTATCAAGTGTAACAAAATCCCAGGCTGCGTAATCTGAAGCTTTCAAAGACACATTAAGGTCAATTTGGTCTCTGCTAATTCCTGAACCCTCGAGGTGTTGAGTTCCAAAATCAATCAATCTGTATGATATTTTCAGTAATGATATCAAACTATTACTGGACCCAGTCTGAAGCAGGGCAGCCAAGACAACATTTAAAAGGAGGGAGGCTTTTATTGACGTCATCATCTCCATTAAAAAGAATTAGTCCCTGGCCAAGCTCCGGGACTTGGTGGAGACCCAAAGGGTCCTGCTGGCTGACCCGAGTGGAAGTGGTCCTGGGTGGGCAGGGGGCCGGCACAGGTGTGGTAGGGTAGCAGGCGGCCCACGGCGTCCCCCAGTGTGGAGAAGGACGTGTGGGTGTACGGGCTCTGGACTGCTGCTTGGTCCAGAAACTGCTGGTTCTGAAACCTGGGGGACAAGGAGAGAGGAGTCACTACAGTCAGTCCCTAAGGGCGATATTGGCTGGCCCAAAAGAAATGTATTTCAAACATTTAAACGGATAAAATATAAATATAATCATCTATCCATCCCAAAATGTTTCTAAAACACAAATGTGTTTGTAATATATGTATCCATCATTTGTAAATATAAATGGCCAATCAAAAACTGAACAGTCATCTAAATCGCTATGAGATGGGTTATGATCGTCATATCATGAGGATCAAAGCCCAGAGTTCAGCTACTGCTTCCATCTGAAGGAAATGGATTTTGCCGATTCTGCTGCGAGTGCATTTGCTGTGTCAGACAATCTCAGAAAAGTAACGAACGGCCTGTTTGTTGGACATGTGCACACTGTGATTGTGCTGAAACCAACTCATGTGCAGTAGCCCGCCTGTTCCCAACGCTGTTGGATGTCAATAATCTTCATGGAGCCAGAGAGACCTCTGTGGCCAAGAGCCAGAGATACACTCTCATTAACATTAAACATCTCCGCTCTGACTAGGTGATGGCCAGCCCAGAAACGTTACCTCGTTTTTACTCATTTATCAGACGCTTTAATCCAACGCTACTTGGAGTGAAATAAGAGAGTGATGAAGGAGAAGGTAGGGCTCTGGGCATCTTGCTCAAGGATGCCAGGTAGGCTGAGGACACTCTAGCCCTAAAGCTATCCTGCCCCTGAGCCCCCCCCCAATAACCCATGTCACTGAATGCAAACTCCAAATGGCCCACAGTCTTGAAAGTGTCTCCAGGGTACAATGTCAGTGTCTCCTCTGCGGTCATGTTCTGCTGTACTGTTGCGCTGCCGTGGTTTGTTGTACCTGCCATAAAAGCATTGCCGCGTACCTGAGCCGTCGCATTGCAGGGGAGAGTCTGTCCTCCATCACCTGCTCCACCTGTTCTGCCAGCTGGCACGAGGATGATGACAGCCCAGAGGAGATCATCAGGGGAGAAACCAGATCCATCTTGTTGTCAGAGAGATATGACGCCTTCTGGTCAGTAAACACGTGTGTTGAAATGGACCCGATCTCAATTACACGTACAAAGCCAATTTTACTAAGAAGGAAGTCTGTAGGAAATCTTGTAGATTCAGATTTGAAATCTTTGGTTTAGTTTGTTGTGGAAAATTAGATATTACTACTTCTAATGCTTAGTAAAAATATCAGATAAGATCAAATTACATTGAGTAACGTGGCTTCCAACTTCCATCTCAACACCTCACCTGGCAGTCAGACTGCTCCTCGGCTAGAACGGAAGGTTCCTGAAGGATCTCCAGGTGATCTAGGGGCCCAAGGCCCCGCGGGGCCTGGGGTATTAGAGATGGCGGGGGGACATCAAGGGAAAACTCTGGACCTTCTAAGACCAAGGCAGCTGCTGGCTCTGAAGAGAAGATGCCAGCAATTGAGTGGAATGACCATGAATGGGATGAATGAAACCGGTTGTGTGATGTTCATGTAACCTACTGCTTGGTGAGTGCTGTTGGACAGCTGGTTCTTCTGCTCCACTGGAGAGGCTGGCGGGCGTCACCAGGGCTCCAGGCTGCTGGTACTGGTGGTGATGGTGGTGCTGAGGCACCGACAGGCTGAAGACTGCGCCCTGGTCCTGGACCACCACCTGGGGAAGGGCTTGAGGCACTGAGGCCTGGGTCTGGACGTTGGACACAAAGGCTTCTAAAACATGGACCTGGGGTTGGATTTGAGACTGGGTTTGGGGAACTGAGTCCAAGGTCTGCATCAGGGGAACTGAGGCCTGGGAGGCCTGCAGGTCCTGGGGCTGAATTTGGGGCTGAGGCAGGTGCCCTGGTACTTGGGCCACCAGAGTCTCTGGATGAGATGGAGCCACCTGGGACTGGTTGATGGCTGGGAAGCTGGCTGATGCTGTGCTTTGTGTATCCTGTACAGGATGGGAGGAACAGAGTTCAGGTGCATCCTCGGAGTCGGGCGGGAGGGCAGAGGCCTCCACACATTGGTCCACGAGAGCAGTAAGAGTGTCAGCTGGACCAATGGAGGGCTGTATCTGGGACGTAGCCTCTCTGTCATTGGCTGGGGGTAAATCGAGGGATTCCATTGGCCCGACTGGTAGAGCTCCAAGCAGGAGTTCAGAAGGTGTGATGGGAGAACTAAGTGCTGGCTGCAGAGGAGACAAAGTTAAGTTAAGTTAAGTTAATCACAAACAATGCTCATCCTACTCTTAACATGTTCCCATCCACACTATCTGAGTCCAATCCTTGTCCTTATAAGGGACAATATGACCTTTGTTCACATATAATGCTTGTCTGAGATGATGTGATGCGCAGTGCATCGCCCAGCGCATCCAATCATGACCTCTGACCTGTTGGAGTTGCATAAAGGCCTGGTTGGTGCCCATGGAGTTGTCCAGCTCCACCACCACTTGGCTCATGTCTGTTTGGGGCAGCAGGGGTTTGGGGAGCTCGGGAACTGGGTCCGGGACCAGAGCGGGTTCAGCTGGGGCCCGGGGTACCGGGACCACAGTGGGAGATGGGGACTTGACGGAGATATGATGGACGACTGGTCCGTAGGCCTTCAGGGATGCAAAGAGAAGGTCTTGGTGAAGAATATTTAAAGAACTGCCCATTGTAAGAACTATTAACTATTGTTAGGTATCTTTCCTTTCAGTCTGATGGTTAATCAGTTGTTAACTTGGTCACCCATATGAAGAAAAGCACAGAAACCTACCTGTGATAGCTGGTGGAAGGTCTCTTCTGGACTGACCCTCTCTTCAGGAAGTGTCCGATCAGCCAGAACCACAACCGAGGCCTGCTGGAGGCTGAGCTGTCCGTCAGGCCCCCCGGCCTGCTGGGCCGGGGCTGCGAAGGGAATGCGGTGCAGCAGCTGAGAGCCGTTCAGGATGGAGATGGAGGTCAGGTCCGGGGGCAGCACCCCTGAGCTGTTGATCAACGTGATATGGTTGCCCAGGGCAGAGTTGTGGACCAAAGTGGCCCGCTGGCCCTGCCCTCCCGGGGTGTAGGCCCCGGCGAGGTGTGCAGGCATCTGGAAGACGGTAGGGGGCGCCGACTGGAGCTGCAGAGACCCGGAGAGCACGGTGGCCTGGCGCAGCGCGAGCTGCCCCGTAGGGGTGGTGAAGACGGGGCTGAAGTTGAGCTGCCTGTGGGGAAGTGTGAGGATGTGAGACCGGTCCACCAGCTGCCCGGGGGACGGAGTCACGCTGTGGACTGAGGACCCCTGGTGGCTGGAGGTGGGAACAGGTCGGGTTGCACCGACCGGCTGAGCGATCGTGACGGGACACTGGCCCGGGAGGAGGAACTGGTTTTGGCCTTGGAAGAGTCCCTGAGGCTGGAGCACGAAGGAGCCACCCTGGTTGACCAGCTGCAGACTGAGGGGCTTGCTGAGGTGCTGGTTGGCCTGCTGCTGCTGCTGTGGAGCTGGAGGCTTCGTTCCCGCCTGCGACAGCAAAATATTAGACGAGGGAGTCCCAGGGACGAAGGTCAGACCCTGTTGGGGTTTTTGCCCGGGCGGCTTGGGACTAATCTGAACCAATCTCGGCTGGATGCTGATGGGCAGTTTGGGCTGGATGTGAAGAGGGGCTCTCTGCAGGACGATGCCAGGGGCAGAGGCGGTGGTTGTGGCCCTCAGGCCGGGGCCCATCAGGGGGCCAGTCAGCCCGGGCATGGCCTTGTGGATGATCATGCTGGAGCCCTGGGCCGGGCTGAGTGAGAAGGCGCTGTCCGAGGGCGGAGCAGGAAACACACTCCCAGGCAGGAGGCCCATGAGCTGAGGAGGAGCAGCCGGCTTCAGGGAGGGACATCCGGGCCCCACCGCCAGCAGGGAGGGCTGGGGGGGGTCCACTGCCGCCTGGGTGTCCCTAGGCAGGGTTTGGGGGACGGGCAGAGTCTGAGGTTTGGTGAGGAACGGTGGAGCCACCGGGGGGAGCAGCAGAGGGGCGGGGGAGTAGAGGGATAAGTTGTCTCCAGGGTGGACGAGGCCAGCCTCCAGCGCCAGGGTCTGCTCTGTGATGTCTGCTTCCTGGAGACTCTGCTGCAGAATGTCACAGGCCATCTCCTCCTGTTCCTCCTCCTCCTCCTCTCTTCCTCCTCCCTCATCATCGTCCTCATCTTCTGGGCTTTGTTGACCTCCCACCTCCTGCTGCACCTCCTGCTCCAGTGGCTCCACCTCCTCCTGGGATCCCTCTGGGGAGGAAAGCAGGGCCTCCTCCAGGAAGGAAAGGTCCACGCAGCCAGGAGGAGGCGTGTCGGAGGAGTCCCTGACATCTCCAAGCAAGGAGACTGGGCTCTGGGGGAGGGAGGGGAGGAGGAGGTGAGACAAAGTGATGGGGGAAAGAGACAGACAGAGAGACAGCGAGCGAGAGGGAGGGAGGGGAATCATCTAATTGGCATGATTTAGCCGTTACCTGCACAGATGCTAAGAGTGACTCACTCTCTAAGGGTGTGCCCATGTGCATGTGTGTGCCTGGTTTGTGTGTGTGCCTGTGTGTGTGTGTGTGTGTGTGTGTGTGTGTGTGTGTGTGTGTGTGTGTGTGTGTGTGTGTGTGTGTGTGTGTGTGTGTGTGTGTGTGTGTGTGTGTGTGTGTGTTTCAGTGTTCCACCCACCGGGGGGTCTGCAAAGAGGGAGGGCTCCCCAGAAGAAGAGGAGATGAGCAGGTCCTCAGGTGGCAGCTGGAGAGAGAGACGTTTTAGGAAGATCCCCAGAAGACATGAACACAACGAGCTGTGTCCCCAAATACTACAATACTCGAGTGACGTGTAATTAGTGTCTCGTGGTAAGATACAGTGTCTCCTAGTGCAGCCTTGTCTGTCTCTTCTTGATGAGACGGCTCTGTTACCTCATTGGTCCCATGAAGGAAGTCGTTCAGGGCCTGTGGGTCACTGGGAGCGACAGAACCCGGCCGGGTCAGGAGTGGTGGGTCGGAAGATGGACGGGTAAATGAGGAGAAGAGTAAGATGTTTGATTAGGAATGAGGAGGTTAAATGAAGGTACAAACAAATTGGCCTTCTGGTGTCCACATGGTTTCATCCACAGTGAGTCCTGGACTCCGAGGAGAGTCCCGCCCCGGACATCTCTGTGACTGAGGGGCTGTGTCCTCCAGGGTCCACCTCCCTCACACTAACAGGCTGTAAATCCCCAGGTTGCCGGTTCAAGCCCCCGCTGTGTCGCAGTGTGGCGCCCGAGAACTGGCGTTACATTAGCAGCTGTGGAGCTTCTGGACCAGGACTCACCACAAGACATCAAACAGGCACGTCCCATCGTCATCGTCCATGTCCACTGAAACACACACAGGACACGTGAGTCATTACTATTCACCACTCAGTGATGCCTCAGGTCTGATGCAACTTACAAAGGACTCAGGTGCATGTGGTTAAGGACAGATGGGGATCAAATCATTGATCCTCCTCCTCCAACTGTCCACATGTCAAAGCCCACAAATGTACTGATTGTAAGTCGCTTTGGACAAAAGCGTCTGCTAAATGCCCCTTTACCCTCTACATTATTGAAATAACATAATATTGGGATAGAGTTAATTAATTTGAGACAATTCACCACAATCCGTTTAAAAGAAAAAATGTCCATCGTGAGGTTTTGTATTTCGATCTTTTTCTGAACCTACTTCATGTGTTGTAGGAGACCCCATGCAGAGCGGCGGAGCTGCGTTCTCGCTGCGGCGTCATGGGAAGCGCTGTGGCGTCGGGGCGGCGCGGTGACGGCTCTCCGGGCCGAGACGTCTCCGCCGGGGCATCGCGGTGTCTCGCGGCGCGGGAGGGCGGAGGTGATGGATGTGATAGAGGTGAAGTAAACTGCACCTGTGCTTTGCGGGGTCACCTGAGGTCGTCGCAACACATACTTGAGTTACAACAGAGAGAGCCGTCGGTTCAATATATTACGATTAGGTTCAGACGGGCGAGGGATCAGATTTCGCTTTATCAGAAAACTTTCCATCGCGTTGTGTGATGACTGGATTTAGGATCGTCTGATAACGGATCTGATAACGGATTTTATGGAGTATGTCATAGGATGAAGACCCCTAAAGGAGTGTGGGCTGACGGACACACGGCCATGGGGGGCAGGTCTGCTGCCCCAGCTGTACACCCCCCCCCCACGCCCCGTCACAATAACACCATCCGCCTCGCTCGGCGGTCATGGGGGGCTCCCGTCGGAGGGGGACGGAAGCCTCCCCCCGATTCTCCTGTCGTTTTTTGTGTGTTGTTTACAGCACGAGTCGACAACCGCATGTACGTCGTTCAGGCGCCGCGCCGCTCGACGGAAGACGCAGTCGAACGACCCTCGCCGATACCTGCGGCAGCACACATGCACGTTGTTTTTCTGGTACGGCGTACGGGCGCACACGGACGCAGAGGGTCTAAATATAGTCTATCCGTAAGGTGAACGTGTGTTCATCTAAAAATAATGTCCCGAGCGATGCTCGCTGCCCCCGGTAGCCTGGGAGGGGGTCCTGCTGCTGCTGCTGGTGGTCCTCCTTGTTTTGAGGAGAGAGAGAGAGAGAGAGAGAGAGAGAGAGAGAGAGAGAGAGAGAGGGACCACGGACACTGATGCCCGCTGTAAACCCGAACGCAATAACAAAAGACGCCCGGCTAAATGTCCCCGTCCTGCGCCCGCAGACACGCGCGCCTCCGCGCCGCGCTGCCATCCGAGTCATCCCGCGATCCCGACAACAAAAAAACTCACCCCTTCTTTGTGGTTTATTGTGCTGTCAAGCGGCCCTCTGCGCCATCGATTCTCACTCACTGGTCCTTTCAGATGCTAAGAGGAGGAGGAGGAGGAGGGAGGAGGCGGGGTAGGGTGAGGAGAGAGGGTGGGTGAGGGTGGGGTGGGAGGGTGTGAGAAACAGACTGGGCGCCGAGCGCAACACAAAGGTGGAGAATATAGTGAGGAGCAATGTGCTCAGCTGCTGTCGCGATACCGCACACACACACACACACACACACGCACACACACACACACACACACACACACACACACTTCAAATATGCCCGCTCTTCCATCGCAGATGGAGCAATGCGTTCATCTTTTACTCCAGAACCCCCCGTGTCGTTGTTTTATATAAAAAAATATATAATAATAAAATAAATAAATATATAGGCCTATTATTCGTCAGACGGT
>OMKI01029725.1:0-10598 GCA_900302315.1 Phycis blennoides
GTCGGCGATGGCCGCCAGCTCCCGCTTGACCAGCGCCGGGTCTTCGGCGTCGCCCAGGCGCGACTTGAGGTCGGCCAGCTGGCCCCGCACCTCGCCCTGGGCCTCGGTGAACTCGGCCACGCTGGAGGAGACGGAGTGGCTGACCTCGGCCAGCCGCTGCTCCACGGTGCTCTCCAGGGAGGAGAAGTCCCGCTCGCGCGCCTCCTTCACCTCGCTGATGCCGGCCGACAGGTCCCGGAGGAGGTCGTTCTGGAGCTTCTGCAGGGCCTCCTCCAGCCTCTGCTTCTCCACCTCGCCCTTCTTCAGGCGGCCGGCGGCGGCGGCCAGCTCGGAGCGGGTGACCGCCAGCGAGGACTCCAGGCCGTCGACCACACGCCTCACAGACTCCATCTGAGACCGGGGGGCGAGAAGTCAGATCTGAGGGGTGTTACCACTGGAATACATGCATATGTTGTTGTTGTTGTTGTTGTTGTTGTTGTTGTTGTTGTTTTCTATTCTGAGATTCATCTCTAAGCACCCTGGGGGATGAGGGAATGCATGTATTTGAAGTAAATGTTAGTGTTAGCTTTTTTTTGTGGTACTCTACAAATGTGCATATTCTGTGTTCCCTTTGGAGAAAAAAGCAAACCTATTCATACATAGGTCAATGAAAAAAAGAGGTATTATTGTAGCTCAGTCCCACACGATCTATAATAATATGGAAAGATTCGTTTTTTAAAGAAATTACATACAACTGGATGAATAGTTTAGGGGTTGTGTAAACCCAGTATCTCACAAAGTGATGGATGATGTAATCAAAAGTTAAATGTCAGGATGAGGACGTTCACAGCTCATGAGTACTTTTTTTTTTTTTTTTTAAGTATGTGAAGCTTATATCGCTTTAATTTAATGGTGTACTGATCGATGGCATAACCATGTTCTACGTCCAACGTTGCATGGATGTATTCAAGCACAGGAGAACAAGTTCTGAGTCGCCTACCTGTTGAAGAACGATTTCCATTTTCCCGTGCAACTGTGCGTTTTCCAGTACGGTTTTCTCATTCTTGGTACCGATCTGGTGTATTTCTTCTAGGGCCTGTTGAAGATAAAATGCCGCAAAGCCTCCGGCGGCGACCAGCGCGACGTAAAACAGAGCAAGAATCCACTGGAAGCAGCCTCCACCGCCACCGCTTCTCCCAGACACAGAACTTCTCTTAGCTGCCGGGGCTCCGCCAACCCCATCACTACTTTTCTGCTGTTTCGGCGACGCGTCGACCTGAGCAGACGAAGAAGCAGTAGCGGTCTTTTCACTAGAGCTCGCTTTGTTTCGGTTTTTCGCCGTCATCGTTACTAAGTGTCGTTGAATAAGCTTTGCGGGGTAACTAGTCTGTGGGGAAAGGCGACGCGCCGCTGAAGTTGTGGAGAAGAGGACAGTCCTGCAATAAGCCTCAGTGTGCATTCAACGTATCAGGGAGCGCGTCGTGTCTTTCCTGGGGCTGATTCCAAGAGGCAGGGGGTTAGTGTGTGTACGTTAAAACACGCTATAGAGGGTGGGTGAGGGGATCCTTGACCCTGCCGGGTTGTAAGGCTAGCCTAAGTGTCTTGAGTTTTTACTTTCCACCATGTTTGTTGCCCTGGGAGAGAATACAATACATGTAGGCTAAGTCTGGTTTTAGGCTACAGCATCCGAGACGCCTCTAGCTGTACATTTTTTACACTGAGCTTTTCAACTTGGTTTTCAAGTTTCCCCCAAAAAACCTGTGTGGACAGTGGAATTTAAATGAGTTAAAAGTGAATCTAACGACTTATCACCCACTTGTTTGCGCATTCGTTTTTTTTTTGTTTTTTTTTCTTCCTTCTTTTGGTTTCTTTAAAAGTGTCCCAACCGCATCACCACTTGATACGTGCAAATCTGCAAGTCATTTCTGAGTGAACCACGCTTCTTTCAGGGAGGGTGCGTCTTTTCCTCCCTCTCACGCCCCTCCTCACATACGTGGCAGCATGAAATCAGCTGTGAGCTCTCTTTCAGGGAACTTCTCTCTCCACTCAGCCGACTCGACGTTTTAGAACTACCAAACGCATCTGATTTCACATATATCTTAACTTAAAATTACATCAGCCTATTCATGTTTTTCCTGGCTGCTGGAAGTGCATACTTTATTATTATCTTACTTATTCGAAGTTCCCCTGGCAAGTCAATGTTTTAAGTGTGACGTTTATGCTGTGTGACCCTGGTCCCATTATAATACATTGGCTTTAAAACGACCCCTCTATCCTTGTTCATTAAAATAATGTATTGCTATGTTTTCTGTGGACCTTCTATGGAAGAGCCTCCATATGCCTCCATTATAGCAGCTAATAGGAACCCAGATACATCAAACAGCCAACGTTGTGTACAATATTATAATTGTAATTTTTCTCTTTTTAATAAAAATAGCAGGTTCGCTTGATTGTTATAGGCTACTTTACATTTTGACATGGGCTTTAGATTAATAAGGTTTATTGGCAATTATTGTTTAGTGTAGTAGCGAACGTTTAATGTAGGCCTAATCATGTAACCTTTCCATATGAAACGTAAATTCCTCAGCTTCTCTAAAAGGAACATCCTGCAGAGGAATTTGCATTGGTACCGTTTGAATGAACATGGCGTGGATTTACCACGAGATGCCGCTAGAGGACACTTTATGACGACAGCTCCAACTCGCCCTAATGACGAGCGGATATATTAAATCTCTAATATGCAAGATATTGAACATAATGTCTTATATCGTGTTTTTTTCTGGTTATGATAAAAAAATGTTGTCCATGGCAGTTAAAATACAACAAAGTAATCATGTTACAGATAGGTCTATGTATCGCTGATTGGTTGTCAGGCAATGATAACTTCCAGATGTAGCCTGCTTACTTAATACCAGACGGGAAATAAGAGTGCCACAGTAGAGAGTACTGGTCAGTAATACGAAGAGATAACATTAAATAATTGTAAATCAATAAAAAATGAAATACAAAGTAAAAAACAAACATAAATCGTTATATGAACATAATATAAGAGTAGCCGAAATCTATACACAAAAAAGACGAACGTGGTCTAAACATGACTAAAAACATCTTTCGATTTTCTCTTGATGTTCCACAGTGACTCATACTGTCGGGACGGCTTGTCATCGCCGTGCGTGTAAGCCCCGCCCACAAATCTTAGCGTTCTGGCCCCGCCCAGTGCCGTGACAACGGTTGCTCGTAGTCCGCTCGCGTCTGCCAGGTGCTGTGTTAATACTGTATGACGATTAGAGCTCCAAATTAATGGCTCATTAATAATGGCCGTTGGCTAGCTAGCTGTCTCTTTCTTTGGGACCTGGATTCCGCCTGCCTGGGGTTTTGGCGTGTGAGGGAACGAAGCAAGAACCGAGCCAGCGCGGTCATTAAAATGAAGATCGACTCAAGGATGAGAGTTTAGGTGGCGTAATAATACCCCCGCCGGTGGAAAACAACTAGCAAGCGAGCTACTCGCTAGCCCTGTCAGTCGGCTTGGATTCTGCTTGAATATCAAGTTATTTGTGTCTGGTCATGGCCGGGCTGATAAAGAAGCAGATCTTGAAGCATCTATCCAGGTCAGTCGACTGCCACCCAAGCGTTCACCTCGCCACTGTTACCGAGACAGGTCACCTGGGCTATCTCACAAGCCCACTTACAGACGTTAGCTCGGGACTGCTACGAGTCACCGCCACCTTGTACATATTCTATGTTTTTCTCTCGCATTTACGAACCATGGGCATGGGCGCTAACTCGCTAACTTTGAAGCTAGTGCGGGCTAATCTCTTGTCCATGGGCAAGCCTGTCAAGTGTTTTGAGATGGACTCATTCATACAATTCCAATACATTGTGACCACCTTCGTGTCAGTCCACGCTCTTGGGTCAGTAGGTCCATGTATGACGTCTAGCTAGACTGGAATCGGATATTTGACACTTGGCCCAAGCATTTTTCTTTCTTTCTTCTAACAGCCACACGGGACAGCAGGGTGGTTTGGGCCAGTCACAACGTAAACATACTAGCGTTGTTGTGTTCAGGCATAGATTTCGGTTTAGCTTTAATTCCTCACACATGACTCTTCCCACTCTCGTTATTCATTATTTCCCCCGTATGCCCCGAGGGACTTCCCAAAATCAATAGTTCCCTGTTCCATATTAAGCCTATATTATCTCGACAAGTAGTTTTAAACGTGTGGTTTTGGGTGAAGCATGTAGTGTGTACTTCAGCCAGAACGTGTTTTTAGAAACATTTTCGAAAAGTATTTGAGAAATTCCTGATTGCAAGTAGTAGCCTAATTCCTTGAAAGCCATTGTAATTGCGAAATGTGACAAGAATTGTAATTGGCAGTCGGCCCATTACTGTTAACTTGTGCATGTAGCACATAGTATGTGAATGGACACAAATAATGGCATGCATTTATATTTTCCTATAAATACTGCTTTGTATGTATACTGGACACTTTACTGTGTATGCATTATTGTCTCTGTACGTGCAGTAGCCATGCCCTCCATCCCCATCAGTATCAACAATGATGAAACAGGAAAGGAACTTTAGGGTGAGGCCATCTGATCCTATGCGGGGCCTTCATTGGGTGGTTTGTGTGACAGCTGACCAATTCAGGCTGCTTCTGGCCAGTGATGAATTGGTGTTGTCATGATTGGGTTCAACATGACAACGCACGGCCATTGATACTGTTTCAGAAAGCTCTCGTCCAGCCCACAACATCTTCATTCTTCGGTTTACGATTAAGTATTCATTGGGAGATTTTTTATTAACCTTTGATTTGCTATGATACATGTTATGAAGGCGCAGGTTGGGGTAAGGCATCTAGTTAAAGGCTGCCTCTGTGCTGCCGGCAAACAATGGGGATCTATCCTAGTCTTTTTTTTCCAGGAGTCATACACCACAAGCCAGAGAGGGATTTGCTTTATCGGGTGCCCAACATTGTTTAATTGAGATGGCTGTTAATGAAGAACAGCAATTCAGTAATGCATGTACCATATACACTGAGCTGTGAGCTACCAGCCATGTTTTGTGTGTCTACATGGGAGGACATGGGAATACACATCCACATCCACACATACGGTCGGAGACGGGGAGCCTCTGCTTGCCTCCTAATGGCAGGGCAGCCTGACACTGGGGATTCTGCCCTTCCACCTTGTTGAGTTAACAGGTGCCGTCACCTGGCCTGCGCATGTGTAATGGAGCATCTCCATTTTGATGGAGAAACAAAATACAATCCCTCAGCAAGAAGCCTAACCCCTACCTGCTCGTTAATGACATCTAATGTCTAAATAAAAAAGCTGAATTGTAATGGAAAAGGAATGACAGTGTCCATAGCTCGTGTCTCTTTTTAGACTGTAGACTGACCAGCAGTCTTCCATCTTGGTGTGCTATAATCTAAATTAATTTGTAATCAGTTTTGGAATATTAGTAATTATTGCTCTGGTTCATTGGCATCTGTTTCAAAGCTTTGAGTCAGTATTTGCAGTAATCCAATTATTCAAGCAATTTGGTGCGTGTGTGTCTGTGCCGTCTCTGTGGCATCTGGGATACAAGTCAATATTGATCTGTAACCAGTCAGTGCAGCACAACGACGCTAGTTCACCCAAAACAAAGTTTGACACTTTTACATTACTAGTAATAACCCATTTTGGTTATTGGTGGGTCTAGAAATGCCCGGTACGGTCCAAGTCAGTGATGGGAAATACCATTTCCTGTTTTGGCTGTGGTGTCCTTCCCCCGTGTAATGTAATGTTTTCAATGACTGGGGAGACCGTGAGCCATAGTGTTTACCCTGTTAACACAAAGATAAAGCCACACATGGTGTTATAGCGGAAACAAACTGCAAATCACAGACAAGACAAGGATAAAAATTGCCCATTTAAGTGGGAAGGTATTACAACAAAAGTAGGAACAAGTGACTACTATGAGCAGTTATATATATATATATACCGTATATACATAGATACACGCACACACAGGGAATGCAATACAATAAACCAAACAAAATAAAACTTTCATGTACAAAAATGTGCTTGGTCATTCTGCTACATACGAGTCTTCAGACTTATAGCCTACATCGTCCATGGTTAACCTGCTGGCTGGTAATGTAGAGGGAACTACGTTAAGTGGCCGTCCATCAGCCTGTGTTTTAAGTGCCCCGACTGCACACAATGCAGTCCAAAAAACACGACGTTAGCTGCTTCCTCTACACCTAGCTACCGCATATCACGGCGGGTGATTGCCGCTACAACACTGCCCTGAGTGGACCACAAAGTTCTCACCCGCACCTTTTCCTCCCTGCGTTGTTGCTGATGTCTGGATTGCATCAGCTTAAAAATGTCCTTGTCCTGTCCAACACCTTTTTTTTTGTTTTTTGTCGCGAGGCTCAAAACGTCTGTTTTATTTTTGATCATGGGCAACCTAGTTGACATCAGCTTATCAGTTGTACCAGCTTGGTTGACGTAAGGTTGAGCCAGGCTGATGGGTAAATCTGACTCATTAGAGCTGAGCCGTTGTCACCTCATCTCCATCTGAAATTAGCCAGTTTTCAGAGGACAAGGCCTACTGCAGTGGTGGGGTTTTCAAGTCAAGTTGAACCAGGGTGAAGGTTGACAGGACTGCAACTTAAAGCACACTTATGATCTTCTCTCCCACACTCTCTTGCAACTTTTCTTTTTAGTTTTGGGTCAATTGATTGACCAACAGTAGCTAGATGCTCCTGTGCTCCAAGGCTTTGGGGATGGACTAACTGTACTGGTATTTATTCACTTTTTACTTAAATGGACAAAAAGAGATGAAGGCTGTGTGAGCATTTCATTCATTATATTACTATTGTATTGGAAGAAACAGTTTTACTACAACTATTGATTAGGAAGAGGCTGTTCATCTTAAAAGCTGAATGGGACATCTTTGGGAGTTTGTGGGAGGTGGTTCATTGCTCATGAGTCCCATTCCTGTATGAAACACGTCGTCATCAGCAGGTGTTGGTTTCTGTTCTGTGCAGTCCATCATCCGGTCTTTCATTGGTCGAACACAACACAAATGACGACTCATGCGACTTCTTTTCATTGGTTGAACACAACATTGATGACTCGGTCGATGTCTTTTCATTGGTCGCCGCACCATTTGTGGTTCTCAGTGAAACCTCTCTTATATACAAGGAGCTCCCTTATAGCCAAGCTGCCAGCAGAACCAGGCTCTTTCCGGTTGGTTGGTAGAGATGGAAGGAAGAATATCATTGCAGTGACTTGTATCCCTGCTTGTATCCCTAGACACAGGGATTTAATAAGATGTTGTTCTTATCAGTGTAACTCTGGCGGAACTGGTAGAATCCGTCGCCATTATAGCTCATGCAATAACTCTTATCAATGTCATTTTATTCACTTCTGATTATTGAAGGGTCAAACTCCAATGTCCACTGCCCATGTGTATGATTCGCCTTAATTACTTATGTATTTGAAATTCACTGTAGGTCACTTTGGATGTGTGTGTGTGTGTGTGTGTGTGTGTGTTACATTTAGGGCTTTGGTATCCACAGGCCTGTTTGCTTGGTTTGTGAATTCTTCTGTTCTTTGACACGTTGTGTGCACGTGGAATGTTGTTTAGACCATGCAGAAGATTGTTGCGTGTGTGTTCACGCAGGTCTGGTGTGAAAATTGTTCTTGACATTGAAATTGTAATAATTTATCGTGTAATTCATTCTCTATTGTAGTCATGGGCAGTTACTGGTGTAGGCCTGTCCCTCCACACTTTTAAAATGTTTTTGTCAATCACATTTGAAGACGAAATTGAATGAAAATGTCATACAGTAGAATATTCCCCCACCTTGTTAATGCCCTTTGTCCTAGAACCCAAACGCAAATTGTAGAACACAACAATAACTGTCGGAGTTGAAGAAAATTTACATGTGCCTTACCGCCTTTTTATGAAAGTCACATGACTTGAGCGTGCACCCATGTAGCGCTACACAAGAATCAGGTTGGGTACGAGCCTCGGTCTGAATTCTCTGTTTGGTGCAGTAAGGGCAGTAATAAACGCAACACACACATTTTCATGTCGTTTACGACAACGTTTTGTTGTATATTTTGTATTGTTTCATTTACATTGTTACAAGAATACTGGTGCCAACTACTTAAGTTCTCCAGTAAATATGATATAATATATATCATTTTAAAGAAGATTCTCAAATGAATTGAGCAAAATTCATATTTTTCAAATAACTTAAGTGCAACGTTAACAGTTTGTTGGCCTGCTAAGATATTGTCTTTCCTCTTTTTGTTGAGTTAACTATGCCCTTTGAGCACAAAATCCACTTAAATACAACACTGAAATGAACTGAAATGAACACAGAACTGAAATTCTTTCCCACGTCATCCATTTCAGAATTTATAAAAACAGAATCACACGCAGCACACATGTTGCATGTACATTCAATGGAGGCATGTGTAGATTTGAAGAGGTGCCCCTCCCTGCTTGTGATTTGAAACAAATACAAACAACCTTTGGGTGAACAAAAATGTGAGGTAAGTGTAAACACATTTTTACTTTGTCTTGCAGTGATATTCCTGTTCTCGTGGCGCCGTTTCGAAATGAGTTAACGGGTTTGACGTGCCGCCAGACACGTAGCCGATCTCTCGCGAACGATGTTTCGTCTTACGCGCTTACTTGTCTTTGTCAGTTTGCTGCAATTCCCCCGTTAAAACTGTGGTATTCCCAGTCGTTCATGACCTGCCTGGTCTTCAAGCGCGTGCTTTCTAGTTTGCGTTCGTCGCCGCCGTGACACAGCCTAGGCGCGCCGCGTGCAGTGTGCTGCCACCGATTTATCAGCGCGGGAACTCTGATTTGGCGCGGCCTGCGTTCTGCACGCCGTCAAGCCTACTGTTTGATTTCATATTGGTTCACATCCGTGCGGTACCCAGAGTGCCGCACTGAGACACGATGTACGAAAACGTGCCGTACCGTTGCATCCCCTCGTGATTGCTAAAGGGTGTAAGGGTCAAGCAATGTGTTCCACCATTGTAACGGCTTTGTAACCGCCCACTCCAAACGCAAGGCACTGCTTTGTGATTCAACAGTTGCAGTTTAGCATAGTTGAATGGCCTTTTTATGGACAAGCTAGTTAAGATGCAAGGATAAGGGAAGAGGGATTGAAAGAAAGAGGAATTGACATGTAGCATTGGGTCACTGGTCGGAATTGAAGCTTGGAAACTGCAAGGCATATAGCCTCCATTTTGTTCAGCCCAGTAGGGTTGAAACCTGTTGATTCTGATCATGCCAGCAGATCACGCACACTCATTCATGTGAATCATAGATATAGTCCTTCGTTTTGCTATATATTATGTGTATATATATATATGATATATGTATATATGATATTATCATATGCATTTATCCACAGCATACTTACTTGGTTAATTTAAGGAGCAGCTTTGGTGTGAGCTGCTGATATCGGGGCTCAAACCCATAATCTTCTGGCTGAGTAAAAAATTCCCCGCTATTATCCACTACTACTCATCCAATTACAGACGACAACCACTCCATCTCCAATCAATGTCCCCACAGAAGCTAGTTGTCTCGCACATTAGCCTGCACGAAAAACGTTGGCGCCTTGCTACAGTGAGCTGCAGGTCTCTGCAGCTCACCGTAGCAGATGATTAAGGCTGACTGTACGCCACTAAGGGAGCACAGAGCACTACCGGCTGTGTCATTATGTTCAGTTCGATGTGGGATAGTCCTTCAGTGAAACAAAACAAAAAAGGGAATCAAGCCTTGTCACATTTTGTTTTTCAATTGACTTCTCTCTCTGCTGTTTTTTTTTTTTATCCACTCGAACAAAATGTTATTCTGTGTGGAGCCGATACCCCCGACAGCCGCGGTTATATTGTTTAACGCAAGTGGCCACTTACAGGAAGCCAGTGATGTTTTTGTTGCGTATTTTATTGTATCGGAAGACCACTTCCTAAAAGGGATCGAGTGCACTCTGCAGAGTGCACTCGATCCCTCGATCCCCGCTAGGAAGTGTTCTTCTACCAAACCAGGGCCGGCTTCTCTCTGAGGTTCACGGCCTGACGACCGTGGTTGCTGCCTTGCCCTGAGATGCCCTGGAACCCACGACAGGGGCAGCGGGGGACGGCATTGGGAATGAGTGGGCTAATCGCTGCTCTGTCACTTTTTGTTTGCGTTTGGTTTGTTGGATGTGTTGATTTGTGGCCTGCAGGAGGATTACATGTTGTAATAGCCTCCCGCACATCATTCCTGATTTAGAGTACTGAAATATTCCTGGCCCCCCCGACTGCCTTCCGGGCGCCCACAGAAATGCAGTCGCCAGACTACCTACTCTCTTTGACTCTCTCTCCCTTTCAGAGAGACTCTCTCTCCCTTTCGGTCTCTTTGTCTATTGCTTTGCTTGTCTCTCATTTTTGGTATCTCTCTCTCTCTCTCTCTCTCTCTCTCTCTCTCTCTCTCTCTCTCTCTCTCTCTCTCTCTCTCTCTCCCTCTCTAGCTCTCTCTACGGCTCCATCTCTTCCCCCCCGGCTCGGCTCACCAGCTCTGTTTTTGTTTAAGGTCGGTATTACAGTCAATCTAT
>OMKI01029764.1:0-12328 GCA_900302315.1 Phycis blennoides
CTTCAAAGCCGGGGCCGGCTGCCCTGTAATCTAAAAGAACATGAAAACAAGTGTGGCAAAGTTGTTCCAGATGAACACCTTCGACAAAGGATTCCTGTAGCGATGGTATGGGGGCGGAGGGGGAGAACGATGGGGGTGGGGGAGTAGGTGTATGGTACAAGAGATAGAAAAAGAACAAGACAAGCTTGCTTTTTATTGTTATTTTGTTTTTTTTGGTTTTGCAACTTCGTCCCGTCCACGGAAGCTCCCTCCCCAAGCCACTGTTGGTCATTTCAATACAATGTACTGGAACTGAACACATGCAACCAGGTTTACAAATAATGAAACGGCAGAGAACCAGGGCCAATCTGTGATAATAATTTATGGGAGTTCAAATACATTAGCATTAGCGAACAATGCACTTTGTTAGCATTGAGGTTGTACTGTACTGTTAGCATTGAGGTTGTACTGTACTGTTAGCATTGAGGTTGCCCTCTTTGGGAAGATGCCTCTTGTGCGTGTGCATGCGTGTGCATGCGTGCGTTTGTGCGTTCGTGTGTGATGGTTGCGGAGCAGGATGGGAGTAGATGGGAAGGGATGGCATAGAAGGGGCTTGCCTGCCTGTCAACACTGGCATGTGGGGTATTCTGGTATTCAGGTGCCCTCCCACTGCAACTGATGGGCTGCTTTGAAAATGGAAACTTTCCCTGCCGGAAGCGGCGGTTCCCAGGAGTCGGTCAATTCCTTGGGATGCCATAAGCTACATTCATCTCCAGCTCCAGTCAATGTCAAACACCTGGCAGAGGGAGGTAAACCTGGAGAACAGGCAGTTTCAATGGGGATTCACTGTCCCACTAATAGTCCCTCCCTAGCACCCAAAGCTCCATTTGAATTGAAAATATTTAAAGCAATGACAGATTCTGCTCTAATTGGATGATGCATACCTACACCCTACCCATCAACATAAAAACAGTGATGCAGGAGCACGCACGCACGCACGCACGCACACACACACGCACACACACGCACACCCACTTACACATAAACAGCTAGTCTCCACTGGCTTTGTGTCTCCATATACAGTTCAGTACATTTGATTGTTAAATTTAATGGACTTTTCTTTACAAGTCACCTGAGAACTGTATGTAAATACAGACTAGAAGTCCAAGCTTCCCATCTACATTGAAATATTGAGTCTATATAGGCCTTCATCATAAATCACCATGCACCATGAAATGACCATGTGACATGTAAACAAAGAAGCTAGAGGAATCTCACGCATCGATTTCTGTCCATAATCCCAGTATTAAGACCAAATCTTAATAAAAAGCACTTTAACCACTGGAATTGTTCAGCCTCTTAGAAAACTAAAACCCAACCAAAGCCTTTGTGCTAGCTTCTCCAGATGTCAGTTGTAAACAGTTTTACTGCTCTGGCCAGGAGCAGCTAATGCTCAACAATTTAAGTCTCTGGATGCATTTTGGATGGCTCCGATTCTCCACTGTGACCGAGCAGAGGGGAGGAATCCGGAAAAAAAGAAAAGAAAACAAACATTGAAGGCAGAAGAGAAGGGGGAAAAAAGCTGCTGGCCTCAACATTAATTTACCATGATATGTAGGGACTAAGGGGCCACAGCAATTAAGTGGACCATTAAATGGTCAACTGTCAACATGTGGACACTTAAAGGGAGAAAAAAAACATTTTCTTCTTCTTCTTCCCCACTTCAACCTTGCACCTGAGTATTTCAACAACATTATAGCCTTATTGTCGGAGTGGGCCCACAACCATCCCCAGTTGGAACAGACATCTGTTAGGTCTTAAATGGATTACTTTCTATAATGAGCGTGATTACTGCCTAATTGCTAAATCTTTACTCTGTTAAGTTTAAAAGGGACACAAACTGCCCTTAATATCTGGGAAAACATATCTGTTTCAAGAAAAAAGACATTTGGGGGCCTTTTGTATTCCGGATCACCCCCCAGTCTGTATTACGTAAAAAGAAAAATACTAAATACACAATAAACCACTGTGACAAAAATAATTCAAGATGAGGTATGAATATATAATATAATAGATGAATATATAAAAAGATGCATGAAGCAGAATCAAAAACATGCATTTCTGAGTTTTATGGTCTGTCCATTTTTTACACTGGCAATATATTGAATAATGCCCTCTTTTTCAAGTTTAAAATGCATTAATCGTAAGTTATTGCAGGTTGTACATTAATGTATATTCAACCTGGTCTCTCAGGGGTGCAGTAAGCTCAATTCATGCTAAAATATGGGCCACACTACCGATCTCACCGTCGAGATACGATGGTTTGCATGCACAAGACTATTAGATCTGTCTGTGTAATTTATCCACCTGCTTGCTTGGTCATAATGGAAGGATTTAAAAAAGGTATATTCTACCTTGTGGAACCAAATTAAAAGATAGAAGGGGCAAAACCTTTCATGGTTGTTTTGTTTTCTTAAAAAATACAAAAAAAACATTCCCTTTACATTTAAGTCATATGGCTTTGATTTCAAATCGGGATTTGTTCTCCTGCTCCAAGGAAAAATATCAGCTCCTTGATAGTTTAGATGAGGGCTTCATGGGTTTAAACATCAATATTCCCATTCAAATGAATGAATGATCTGATATCAATTCATAAAATGTGTGAATTTGTAGTGCCTCTATAGACAGGACAGAGAGAGGAGATAGATGGGCAGGTTGGGGAAGAGAGCAAACGACAGGTGGGATTGAACCAGCGTCTCTACAAAGCGTAGCGCCTACATGCACTAGTGGGCCGGGCCACCGGGCCGGGCCAGATCAATCCTCCGTATGCCTTCTGGAGGGATGGTGGGAGGAGTTCACCCTGTTAGTGTGGAGCGCTGGTCATGTGGAATACAACGTGCATTCATGTCACCGCTTTGGGGTCACCTGTTCTAGTAAACATTCATATTTTGAATAATGTATCAGGTCAGAGGGTTCCTTGTACAATGTACAGTATTCGTTTTCTGAGAATCTCTTTCATATACAACCAAAACTGGTATTGTAACTGAAATACCCCTGACCGAATCGATATTGAATTGATTCGGAAATGGAATAGATTCAGGACCTTTTGATTCAGAATCAAATTGATTTGGGAAATCAGTGGCTCCACCCAGCTATAGTATAGATCATATAGGGGGGAATGGAAGCTTTAACCCATAAGATACACAATGAGGTAACAAGGTCAGCACATTAAATGTTCAGTATACACAATGAAGAAGTTGAATGAATAAATAATTGCGCATTAATGGTCTTCAACAAAACATTTGAATGAACACAGCAACTTTTTCTTTTTTCATTTACTTAAACATATACTTTACATTTATTTTACTAAAATAAAATGAGAACCAAGACCATCAATTACAGCACATGTACATTCATAATAATAATTAAAAAAAAAGGCTTTATCTTGAATGAAGCCACACACATAGGACTTAACAGAAGGTCTGGAGACAGATGAATGATTAAAAAAATCCTTCACTTTGACTATAATTACCTCACCCACAAACACAGAGCATTAGGTATTCACTAGGTCCCAAAATATCCATGTGTCAAAGGATAAAATGTACAACAGAAGACAACTTTTTGTTGAATGTTCCACGATACTCCTTCAATCAATGAATGATCCCAACTGGCCTTGTCAGTTAGGCCTGTGTATCTACGATGTGTCTTAAGCAACAGACGTAGGGGGAAAAAAGGCCAATTGCAATTTATATGTATGCTAATTACCAGGATCGGGGGGGTCTTCAGGCCATCAATTATATTCAGAATCTTCCTATTTACAAATAATTTATTATAAACGATAGCAGTAATTTAGGTAATGAAAGCCACCTGGCTAATGGTATTGGTGGCATATGCTGCAAAAGTACTTAGCATTTGGTGGATCTGCATGCAGAGAATGGTGCGTAGCGCAACACTTCAGGGCATGCAGCGAGCTAATTGAGGCATCGCAGATTTTAGTCTTTCTAATGAAGGGATATTTTCAGAAGATGAGGGAAAAACGGCACAATCTTTCCAAATCGAGGCATTTCTGTGGCCATGATGGGCACTTTTGATACTCCATTCTCCTTGTCTTCATTTAATTCAATTGACGTTTGTCACTACTGAATAACAGAAACAATTGTGATCTGGAAGACCTTGAATATAGCATGAAGCATTAAGTCCTAGCAGATAGGAAAAAGTATCGATACAGAAAAGAAAAGCAATGCATTTGTATAGGGTCTTGTATTACATTCCTATTAATATTTGATACAGAGAAAGTTTGATGTATATTGGATATGTGCACATGCATATGCAAATGACTTTAATTACACATGCTGATAGGCAAAATGATAGCATCTGTTACCCAGCTAAACCCAACATTAGCACCGCCGCGACAAACGCTGCAGACACAGGGGAAAAAAGGAAAAGCAAAATGTCAAGGCCTTAATGTATAACTGTGATACGTTCTGATAAGATATAGAAACAAACAGACGTGAGTCATGCAGCGTGGAACAAATACTTGCACAATGTGAACACACGCGTTTACAGTGCAAGCGGTGCGGCTTTGCTTTTCTTTAAGAACAACTGCTGTCTTGTAGATCTAGAGCTAATAGCATAGGTAGGCTATTAGTAACAGTAACATGTTATGTTATTAATGACTCGGTGCCTTATTCTTTTTCCAAAAATAATAAAAACACAACATTAACCACAACATGCATTACACCATGGTGTTATTCTGAATGCATATAATTTTGTTAAGAAAAATATGATATAGAATAATACAATGTTAACCAATAATAATACCAATTCATAACTGCTCTCCCTTACCCCTACACTCAGGGACACAGACTCTGGTGGCCATCATCCCAGAGACGGTCCCAGCATAGGGAGGAGTGTGGACACGTGTTCAGCGGGAACACAGCGGGCCATCCCACTCCTACCCAACGCTCAGAGGACAACACACGCTGCCCCAGCAGTACTTTTCATTCCTTCAAAAGCCGATGCTTTCAGAAGTCTCCACCGCGCCGGAGACTGCACCAACGAGAGGGCCTTGCGTAACACAGTCACCGCCTTAATTATGATGACTCCTGATGCCCTGTTGCAGTCCATCGCTCGGGTGAAAGCCTCCTGCGTGGTGGTGGAAACCTCATGCAACATTTTCTAATGAAGCCCATGCTATTGGCCATCACATGGCGAGCCTCCATTGGTGTGGCAACAGACCGACATCCTGTTTTCCGCTGTGCGGCTGACGATACTCGCTATTCTGAGCAATTCGTTTCATTCTCCTTTTGCCATTGATCCCGCGATGAGAGGAGAACCCAGGGCTACGACATCAGTGCAAGATGTCGCCGGGCTACACAGGAGCTCACTGCAAAGGAATGTGGATCAGATATGGGTTTGGCCAGCATTGTTGTATAGCAGTGTTGCTACATGTACCGCTTTGATTTGATTTGTATTAATACCAAATAGAAAGCCGGTAAACAAGTGGCAATGCATTAAACTGCATGGCAACGCAGGTTTGAATATTATGCAGTGTCCTCCTTTCTAATCACGTTAAACCACGCAGTACTTTAGCAGCGGCTCGCTTTTAGCTTTGCTCAGTGTTTTTTAGCCCAATGAGCCAAGCAGGCTTTACAATTCTTCCCAGCGTAGCCTCGACTACTTCCACCAAGATTTCAGGTCATTTTCAGTTCTTCCTAATCAAGTAATTGATCACATCTATTATTCATGAGCTCTTTAGCCTGGCATGAAGTTGTACACTCAGCAAGCTCCCTCTCCTGCTTCCTCTTTGGTGTGTCTCTCTCCTTTAGCCTCAACCATGCATGTACGCTATCCCTTGATCCTTCCAAGGTACAATCTAACCACACAAAAGCCTGGAGTTGTCTGTTGGTTTTCTCAGCTTCCAAAAGGTGGTACCAGGAAGCACCATTATGCCAGTATGAGTTTGGTTGTGTACGGAGACGTCTATGCTAGAGGCTTATGTTGCTGCCCACACAGTTTCTGGACAGGATCTGCCTGTGGGTTGGTTTTTTGCTACTTCCAGACATCAAATCCTGCTCCAAGTAGCAAAAATATAAACATAGATATATATATATTATACATATATATTTTCTATAAACAGCAACCACACAAAATGAGATCCAACGCGCGAGTCAATCAAACTTAGAACACAGATTTATACAATTACTTAATCACTGCAATGTATAATCCAAAATTTCTTACAATGGCAATTCTACAAAATGAATGGGATAATAATCATAAAAAAACCTGCAAATGACAAGTATTCTAGCAAGTTACAGTAAGGAAATACAAAAGGCCATGTGGCAAATCCTTAGGTTAAACCAAGCATCACAACAGAGTTAAACACCACGGCAACAATAAATAATCAATGAGCTCAGCCCTAATCTTTTACACAAGCGGGAATACTACTATCAAAACCACAAGTATCTGCAGCCAAGAAATCACCATATCAATGGCACACGCAACAATCATGGCCACTGCTTTTTACTTCCCAGATCATGCTAGATAGACCCTGAATAACAGAAATTAACAAATGCTTGACATTTGCTCAACATCCATTATTCTGACACTTCTTTAGAATTTCAAAAGGCTGAACGCATGCTTAATTAACATTCATATTCCCAGAGCAGACCACAGCACCATATTGCAGCCCGCCTCACTTCTGATGAAAACGGCACATTAGGGCCCGATTTTAAAAACATTTGGGGGGACTCCATGCCAAGAACCACTGTGTGTACATCTGACACAAAAAGAGGAAATTATTATTATTTTTTTTTTTTTTTAAAGGAGGGTGTAACGTCACACTCTCCGTATTAAGCATTTTAACCCATCCAAAAAAGGAGGCATCTGCCCTATTCTACAGGCCAATACATGGACCCCTCCCCTGATGTTCAAAGGGCCAAATGAGGAGTGAGCTGAATGGCGTTTTAAGGAGGGGAATAATCATTGCGTCCAAATTCATTCATAATATAGCACCAGGGGGATGCCAGAGGAGTTTCACGACCCCTCCCACTTTCTCACCCCCCCCCCCCTAATGCAGACGCTCTCTGGGGACAAAGAGTGGGGAGGGAGGAGAGAGAGACCCGGTTCTCCTCCCAACCATCCCCCCGACCCAGCCGTCTCAGACCAGAGGGAATCCAGGCGAGGCCTCAGAGAGCAGACCGTCATTTCCAATTCTAATACACGGCTGGAGAATGGCCTGACGGGAGTGATGTCAGAAAACCCCACAGCCCCTCCCACCAACAACCAGCCTGCACTGAGCCCCCGCTGCCCGCACGCTGCCTGCCTGCTCCTCATTGGAGCTGCAAGCCGCAGCGCTGGTGTTCCTCAGGACACGGCTGCTGGGGAGAGGGCACGGGAGAGAAGTGGCACAATTGGTGGGGAGAAGGGAAAGGGGTGGGGAGGGGTTGATATTTGCATGCCCTTCCATTGTAAACGGGGGTAAAAAGTGACAGCACCGTGTCCAATTCTTTTCCCCTCTGAGCAGCTTGGGCCCTGCAGGAGAGGCCTGGCTGACAGATGACTCCCAACATCTGTGTTATGCAGGCGTTACAGATGAGGGACTGCACATTGCACACCCTCTCTTTCTTTCCTTCTTTCTTTATCTATGCCATCTTCTCTCCCTCTCTCCTCCCACTATTCATACTTATGGGCATGGCAGAAAGACTGACAGACCTTCTGTGAAAATTAGCCTGAAAGGACATATCACCATAATTTGGTTCAAAGCTTCTTGAGTGTCCCATCCAATTAAACCAATGATTACAATGGCTGTGATTATGCTTAAGAAAGGCATATCAAAAGCAATACCATGACAAACTGATAAGCCCCCTCCACCGCAGGAAACATGGTGCATCCTTCCTAACACAAGTACAGCTTCACTTCAGCACTAGCAGACGGCACATGAACCGAGATTGGCCTATGACTTAACATTTCTGGCGTCACATTGAAACAGCCCAGTGGGATGATACAAACACTCAATATCCAGATACATCTTTTCTACATTCCCATCTGAATTTCCCCCCCAAAATCCAGTACCTATCTTTTTCCCCCCATTTTCTTGTTGTTATTGTTATTCTTTTAGCCCACCCCAACCCACAATCAACCCTGACCACCACCACCCTACCTCCCCTAAAAATCCCAAGTTCTGGCAGGGCCAATATTTACGCAGTGGCGGGCAGAGCTCCCACGCAGTCCTGGTGGACAGGGGGTGGGTGGATGGAGGGAGGGGGGGGAGCAGGGGGAGGGGGCCGGGGGTTTGGTTGACTGCCGTGCCTCGGCGCACACTAAGAGATGATGGATGGCCTAGTCGATATGTTATGTCTTAAGAGCCTGATTTCCTGCCAGTCCAATCACAAACCCTCCACAGCCCAGCTCAGCTGATTGGACAACCAGAATAATTTTGCAGGCTGTGAAAACACTGCTGCTGTTCCTGTCTGTCAGGCCCGGTGACGAGACTGGGGGATTTTAAAAAAAGCAGGGGCCTCCCAAAGATTGGTTATGGTGAGCGAAATAATAACAATAACCGGCAAAACTAAACAACAGGGCCAGCACCCCCAGGAGATACCGATGATGCAGGATTATTGGAATGAATCTATTCAAAATGTTTTCCTTTCATTATTGCTCAAACCAACAGCAGTTATCTAAAAGGGAAAGCTTCAGGGAAAGGTCTACCATTGGTCATAGGAAGTTTGCATTAAAAACTGAAATACTAAGGTGAAAAGTTATTGCACCGTTTATCTGATTCTTTGAAAAGCAGTGCCTTTATGTCCCACATATTGAATGCAGTTTGCACGCATAACATTTTCTGTAAAATGCTGACGGTGAGAACAAAGGCAAGACCAAGGTAGCCCATGTACCCCCTTTGGGGACCTGATCACTACTTGTAAAATGGTGATTAAGGCACAATGGAAGTAGGAAGACCAGAATGCATGCGACTTTGCAAGTGACCTCAGCAGGATGAGCTGCGGTGTCTCGGTGGCCTTGAGGGACTACACGTGTTCCATTCAATAAGGAGAGGGCCCTCAGTGTCAAGGAGAAGCACAAACACAGCCATTAACCCTGCACTTCGATTTCTGAATGTGCAGCATCTGCTTGGCGGATCAGTAGACAACAGCATGATGAACAATGTGATGAAATGCAAAAAAAAAAAGCACAACATTGCGTGAACATTTTAAAATCAGTCATAAAATAGGGGCATAAAAAAAAGTGAAGTTTGATGGAAAAGAATACTTAGCAATGATCAACAACATGAAATATTACTGTAACTAATATTGTCACTATATTGCAATAATTGGTATATAGGAGACTACTACTATAGTCTAAAAAACACACACACACACACACACATTTTTATTTAAATTAAACCATCCTTATATTATATTGGTGCACACTGCACAGAGACATTCCTTATGTAGCATTCTCTAAAATCCAACAGTTGCATAGTAATAATAGCACTCTTGCATTTCCCGTTCTCGCGCTCGCTCACACACAGACACGTGACAATCCATCTGCAACTTGTTAGCTGCTGTGAAAACTTGAGTTTTATTTCTTACTTACTTTGGAAATCTCTCCTTTAGTATCTTCATACACTGACGCGTAGGTCTGAGATGCTCAGTGCATCTGACTATGTCTTTATGTTCGGCTCGAGATAGCCTCATCTTCGTCCAGTTCCGTTTCTGTTCAAAGTAAACAACAACGTGACAGCTGATTGATTGCTAGGTTGTCAAAAGCAGCTGCTCATACCATCGAAATGTTGCTTATACACCGTAGCTTCACATCATAGCATACATCCAGTTCGTACACATCGCCACATTTTACCTATTTGATATTATAGCAAATACGCATATTATGAGAGCGTAAAGATGCATTTTAATCGAATAATGTAGCAAATAAAAAGCTTAATTTACCACGGAAGCAAAGAATCCGTAACAGCTTCCTGATAGCTTCCCGCGAGGAAGTTGAAGGACGAGGTTTCCAGAGAGCAGTGCTATGATTGGTCGATTTGTCCAGCGAACTTAGTATAGCAACAGGCAATTGGTTGTATGGATAGATGAGGCGGGGTCCAGATAAACCATGCCGTTCTGCAAACCTGTTTTGATACTGCACGGACTGCAACGTGTGCTTGCAAGACATATTGTCATATTATGCGTATTATTTTTTTTACATTAATTTTATATATTTTTGATAAGTGTTCGTATACGCACGCCTTCATATACATATATAGCCAACTATTTGGTATGCATTTGTGTTTGTGTTGTTTAATTTAAACCTTTAGAAGTATTTATTCAGTTAATCATTTACATGTTTTTTAATAATACGTGTCGCCTACTCTGTCGTTCGTTCCTAACATGAATAGTTTTTTCCTTTCCATAATCAGAAATGGCATTACCTAAACTATTGTATTTTTATCTCCATGTTATTGCCTGCACTTGCACTTACACAATAATAATGAACAGTTTAACTTTATCTGTAACATGTAAGTATCAAATTCTTCCAATTTTTGTATCAGATATGCAGTGTTTTGTTTTTTTGTTGTTACTAAATGCATATATTAAAATGTATGTATATGTTTTCAAGGAACATTTGTGAAACAATTCTTTTAAATGTTTTAGAAAAAAAAAGCCATTCTTATGTTTGACAATGTTTGCAATAATTAATGCAGGAACCAAAGTTACAGTGAGATTGATATTTGTGATGCACCAACTTAAAATGGCATGTTAATGTCTTTATATTATTTATATTATGGCTGTGTCTTTTCACAGGATATATTCATACCCTGGATATTGATTAGATGGACGACTGATGTAAGATTTGGGTTCTGATGAATGTCCCATTCTTGAAATTTTACGATATTAGCTCAATGTGAACTTACTCCATACCATTTCAACTCAAGCTATAAACCCTTAAATGTCTTTCTAAATAATAATCATTATTTTTTTATAATATATATCATAGGTCCATATTTGATGACGCTATCTTTGTCTAAACCCGGCATGTAGACAGGAGCACGTTACTAGAAAAAAAGAAGAAGAAAATGACCCTCTATGTGACCCTCTAGTGTGTCAGAAATATAGAGCTCCATTGTCGTTGGCCAACGTAGTGTGATGTGTGTGATGAACTGAGCTCTGGGGTCGTGTGTTCACCCACTACCACTCCCTGTCGTCTCCCTGGGTCCAGGGGAGCCCAGCGCTGCGTGGCGGCCCACAAAAGGAAACTGTACAGGGGGAGTATCAGGAGGGTGTAGGGGGTTGGTATGACCAGATCATATCAGCGGTCTTACCAGCGCTGCAGTGCGGTGTGATTGAAAGGTCTGAGGTCAGAGGAAGAGGGAACCGTTCACTCATCTGGGTATCAAAGGTTCAGTGGTAGAGGGCTGGCTGGGTGGGGAGGCGGGGGGTTTGGCAGGGACTGTGATTGTCTGTGTGTGTGTAATGCGTATAAAAGGATCAGTGTATGGTATAAAAAGATAAAAATCAGAAAAGGGGTTTGTTAATGTAATGTAATGGCTCTGAATGCTACGGGGATCAGAGATTGTGGATTGTGTGTGTGTGTGTATGCATCTCTGTGTGACCTTATGTGCAAGCTCACATGCATGCACACACACACACCACCACCGCATGAGTGAGTTAGCGTCCGTGTCTGCATTAAGATGGCAACGTGATCCACGGCAATACTGTGTGTGTGTGTGTGTGTGTGTGTGTGTGTGTGTGTGCGCGTGTGCGTGTGTCTGTGTGCGTGTGCACATGCATGTGTGCGTGCTTGCATCTCCGTGCACGCATGGGAGAGAAGCGAACTGAATGGAGAGAGGGAGGAGGGGGTGGATGCGAGGGCCAATGCAGCGAGGATATAGGTACAGAAAACAGGAGAGACTGTGGGGTAAGGAGGCTGGGGGGGAGCGCCCCAGAGCCTGTGTGTAAACAGGGCAGCGGTACGCGCCGTGCCGCTAACCAGCTGTGAAGCCTGCTCTCAGTGGGAGACGCTTCCACAAAGGATGTCTCCCTCCGATAAGCAGAATGCGAAGCGCTGATCTCTGCTCCGCTGCTCCCCGCACTCTATTGTAGTGCTAAGCACCATGCCACTGCTAATGGCACTTGTATATATTATTACATTGGATATGATTGTTTATGTATAGATACCGTAATGCTCAAGAAACATTCACGTCTCCGTCAGAAGTAGAGTGTGCGGATGTCACCGGGCATCATTATTTGTGTGTGTGTGTGTGTGTGTGTGTGTGAGAGAGAGAGAGAGAGAGAGAGAGAGAGAGAGAGAGAGAGAGAGAGAGGGGCATAGAGAGAGCAATAAGGGGGGACAG
>OMKI01029776.1:2168-19667 GCA_900302315.1 Phycis blennoides
TAATGAAGCAAAACGAATTGCTATGGCCTGATGGAGGTAGCTGATGCTCCAAGCTATCACACCTACCAAGTGTTTGCCCATTTAGTTCCAGGCACTCACTTTGCCACTTCCGGTTTAGAATGCTACGTATTAGCTGGGGTTTTAGAGCAGCAGAGTGGTGGCATAAATTCATCCACTAGCATTAAAGGAACAAGGTAGGGCACACAGGCCTTGTTTCTGTTTGGAATAATGCCCTAGGGTATTGCTTGAAAAACTGACAGCTTCCCTTCTTGGTTTGGTACAGATTATGGGGTGACAAGCAATCATTTTGATTTTGGCTTTCATCCTGTTTACTTTACACTGTAATTGATCGCTGTAAAATTATCCAGTGCTATTATACGTCTCATGTATGAATAAAAAAACCAAAACCATAGTGCTGTCAACTTGTAGCTGATATATAAATTACAATGAACACTAAAGGCCTGTGTGGTGCATTGACACTTAACAATTTGAGCCCAAATTATGTTGTACACCGTTATGTATAGTATTAACGATTACAAGATGGGCACTAACTTTGTAGTTGGATATTTTGAAGGACACGAATGCTTATTATCCCACAAGACTTGGCAACATCAAGGAAACGTTGGATGTGCATGAAATAAATACTACTCATAACACCATGTACATATGGGTATATCATAGTAGAGTGAAATGGGGGTACAAACTATACTACTTGTATTAGTACTACTATTTTGATTGCTTATTTTTCCCACAACACTCCCAGCCGTTTCATCTTGTTGATTAAAATTAAACTTCAACAGAACCAGTCGTTCTAATGAGAAGCTTGAGAAGCTCAATTGCAATATAATTAAAATAGCCCACGGAGGCCAATAAATTCACATTTAATTAATTAATGCAATGATGAGCAAACGTAAGTGGGCTCTTCTTTAAAGCAGTGCAAAATGGGGCTTACGATTGTGCGTATTACAGCATTCCTAAAATACCCAAACATAGGCGTCGACACTATCCATCTTGTAGAGAAACCTAAACTGAAAAGTGAGTTTAAATGTAGAAATAATTACTTTCCAAATACAGCTACAAATGAAGTCATACACCATCTACATTGTTAATATAAAAGCAGGATAAGAGCCAAGAGCCCGTATTACATTATTAACATCATTCCATGCAGAGGTCATGGTGGTTCTTCGACCTAAGGCATCAACCAAAACGTGACTGCAAGGCTGCACATGGGCTGTGCACTGTGGTAGTCATCTAGGGGAGAAGAAGGGAGCATAAGTAGGCCAGATCAACGTCACGACGCGGCAACTGCAAGGGAATTTCTCACGACACCCCCAGTACGGTTTCGCTATGAGATATGAATTCTCTCTTCCGTCTGCACTGAAAGTCTAACGACAGGCACAGAGTAAAATGAATAATTCAATCTCTTATTCGTAGCCTACGTCGGGCCCACTTTAAGTAAATGCTATTTGACTTGAAACGGCGCCGAGTGCTGTGGGAAACATTGAAATGTTATTAACTAATTATATCCACCTAAGCCAAGATAGTAATGGAAGCAAGTGACAATATATGGTTAATTTGCGGTGCTGAGTCAAGCCAATGGCACGTTGAGCTCCATGCGTCATGACTCGTACCCAGAGCAGCGCCCCTAATAACCACATTACATACGACTGACCCCAACAACACGTTAGACTGAACATGGCACAGCATGAAAAACGCACTTATCGGCCGTCGCTCCGCTGTTGACTTCGTCCTTCTTGTCCTGTTCGTCCTTCTTGTCCGGTTCGTCCAGCGTCACCGCGCCTTCCGATTTAACGCAGTACGCCCGGGCGCTCCATGGCGCGCCGCCGCTCAGCAAAGGGCGGTGGACGCCAGCGTGAAGGACCTTGAGTTTGGACGCGACTTTGGCATCGAAAGAAGCGGTAGCGACACAATTGTGTATCGGCAACCACGTTTTGTTTCTAGAAACGGCCGCTGGGCGCTTGAGATTGGTGTGAAACAACTCCTTCAGCAGTGCGCAACGCCTGAAATGTAACATCTCAATATGATCAGGCGATTGGAAGAAAAACCCTTAACGTCCAATAACGACGGGATACGGCAAAGGTGGGGTACGGGTCCGGTTAAGCTCTTGCTGGTCGTCACGAAGGCAATGAGTCACTTTCAGCCTTCGTCTTCCTAAAATAAATAGAACATAACTTCCTCCCCTCTGCTCTGCTATTGGTGGACGGAGGGTGCTACGTAACCAAGTTTGTCGAGGGATACTCGTCGTCTATTGGATTTGCGTGTTGTCAATCATTATTATCAGGATTTTTTTTTTTTTTTACCTCAGAATAGGTCCATAGTGGATTTCAGTATTTAGTCCTTCGTTTTTGCTTTTACTTTTGGTGGATTAAAATTAGGTTTGCTCACTTCGCGCTCGGGATTCAGTGGCAGATTTTACAGAGTACAGAAATGTAAAGAAAATAAATAGATCGAATACATGCTGTGATGTGATCGTCTGTCAAATTTATATAGGTATATAGCTATATCAGTTATGTTAGACGGATCGACAGACACAGTCAGTCAGTCAGACAGACAGACAGACAGACAGACAGACACATAGATAGATAGATAGATAGATAGATAGATAGATAGATAGATAGATAGATAGATAGATAGATAGATACTACGTGTGTTCATATATGACACTAAAATACAACGAACGTCTGCTTTGTTAGATTGTTTCACCGTAGTTTAATAAAGTAGACTAGGTCTATAAAACAGATGCACTCATTGCTAATAAATAGGTATAGGTATATATTATAGGCCTATGCCCACAAAGCGTACAGGCTGAACTGAATATTTTTTTTATTTTACTTTATTCAATATAATATCTTTCTCTCAGATAAACACTGTCTGTTCAGTTGTGCATCTGAATGAAGGAAATGCGGAGGTCGCGTAGAACTATGAGGCAAAGCTATCGTATACTGATTGTATCATCGCCCAGCGTAAATATTTCAGACGTCACTTCCTTCTACAAGCTGGGGACCGGAAAGGGTCCGATGGTGGACGTGAGCTGAGGCTGGAGGTCTGCCGTTAGACCCTTCGCAAAACTGGGGTTTCACCAACAATTTGTTTTTTGTTTCATAACGTTGACTTTAGTGATGGGGAGTGAATCTTTTTCCTGATTGAGAAGGAATTAAGTAATAAATTAGCTTTCATAAAGTCATTCGTTTTTGGTATGATTAGATTTATTTAACTGAATAACAATACAATAATTTCAATGCAATTGCATTGAATGCATGTAAGACTACAATATAATTGGAGGCAAAAAGAAAAAGGGATTTGATTTGGGACTGCAATATTATCTCGACCTGACTTGACCGCCCCGCCCCTCCAAAATAACAAAACAAAACAACTGATTTGGGACTTGGACTAAAATGACTCGGGAGCTTTTGATACGTGGACCGAATGAACTGAGTCACATGTCTGTAATTGTACTGTACGCCTCCCGGTACAAAGTGGGCGGGGCCGTGAGAAACAAGTCCTGCCTTTTCATTGGCTCTGGTGGCTGACGTCACCTCCCCCAAACGTCATCTTCAAAAGTTGCCACGAACGCACCGAGTCAAGATGTCAAAGTTTATTTTCCTTTTCTGCTCGTTTGTTTTGCTACAAATGTGTGCATTTTTTGTTTTTGCGGCGGAAGACGACCCGAGCAGCGAGGTTAAGATTGAAGTTGTGTTCAAGCCGATCGAATGTAATCAAAAAAGTAAAAAGGGAGATTTGATGAACGTTCATTATGATGGTTATCTTGCGAAAGATGGCTCCCAGTTCTACTGCAGGTAGGCTTTAAATGTTTTAGATTTAAAACAATTATTGCAATCGCTACATAGGCCTCCTTGGATACTAGTAAAGACTACGCATGCACCTGAATGCGACTCTTCTACAGTCTCTGCATTAGCCAGTGAAGATGCAACTAGTAGATGCATCAAGTACTGTGGATGGTGATCATTCCCAAATTAACTGAAATCAATACATTTCACAAATATTACACAGTGCACGATGTTATCAAATGGGTCATGTTGTTTCAGCAACAATACAACGCATCCTCCGTTATTGTCTTTTAATGACTGCCTTCGTAGTGTTGTTTAAATGTGATCCTGCCTTTGTAAAGCACTATGAGTGCTTGTGTTTGATGATGCTACACAAAAAAAACCCTGCCCTGTGATGTTTATGCAACGGTCGTATCAAATATTCCAGTTTAACAGCTGCTATCAACGAGGTCACCCATTCAAAAATGATAAATAAATGCAATATTTAGACTCCAATTTTCCTGCCATTTTCAAGCCGATCAGACAAAGCTGGCCATCCCCAGTGGTTTGTGTTGGGCGTCGGGCAGGTCATCAAAGGCCTGGATCTAGGGATGAATGACATGTGTCCTGGAGAGAAACGCAAAATCACCGTCCCACCTTCCCTGGGATTTGGTGAGAAGGGCAAAGGTAAGCAACACTTAATTCCCCCGAGAAAGAACTGACGTGTATCTCAAGTCAGCTGTATTTGTGTCCCCCTCAACCATCTACAATCACTGCCACAATGCCACTATAATGCCACTGCCCAATGCCACTATACCTCCTCAATTCATTTACATTCTCTTGAGGCATTGAAGCTGAAAGCTTTACGTTTACAAGTTTACGCAGATGAGTTTGTCAAGATTAGACATACTTATAGGTTAAAGGTTCTAATATAATAATAACTGTATAATAATGATGGGGATTGTTTGGCACCGCAGAATACCCTCACCGTGTCTGTCTTTCTTTCCACAGTGCGTTAGTTGCCCGAGTGAGCCGCTCACTGTGTCGTTGTGTGCTACTCTTCCTCACCGGGGCATGCACCGTGCTACTCTTCCTCACCTGGGCATGCACCGTAAGCATGCGGACACTTCGCCCGGTTCTTCTGTTTCCCAATCCCCTCTCCTGGCGTTTGCGAATGCCTCGCGTGCGGATCCGCGTCTTCTTAGGCTCCCCGGGGTTCTCCCTAAAGAGCGCTCGTTGCACCTAAAGAGCCCTTGTCTTGAGCCGTCACAAGCCGCTTTCGGAAAATCGACACTATGGGGACGTAACACGTGGGAGTGTCCGCCCACATGCATGACGGACAGATCAGCCTAACAGATCGATACACGCTGGGTAATCCGCTGGGCTGATCTGTCTATTATATGCTTAGCATGGATAGTCCACGTCACACCTGGTGGGAGAATAGGGGCCCTTTTAGTGTACCCCCTCATGTGGCCGTTCATGGATTTGAGATGCTGTGATGCATGGACAGCAGGCTCCTGTCTTCTAGAGTTACAGTATTCCACATGACACGGTTTGACCTTCAACCTCCTATCGGTTAATTTCATGGGGTGGTTTTGGTGAAATGGCATGTTTTACTCTCAACGTTGCATGTTTTAAAACTAACACTTAACAGTAACTACAGTATATAGATTCCACAATATATAGATTTTTCTCTTCTTGTTTGTACTTTATAACATCTTTTAAATCACAATTACTTTTTTGTCTTTTTTCATGTATTTTATTTGAACTATGGTGCAAAGTGGGAAAAGAATGAAGTGCGTGTAAGAAAACATACATTCGTTGGGCTAACTTGGCTGTAAAATGTTCAGACTAATTGAAACTGGGTTGTACAAGAATCATTGTATTTACTGGTTTGTTAGTGAGTCCCGTGTGGAGGTTTTAGATGTTAATATTGTACATGTTGTGTGCCTGTCTGTGTGTGTGACCACACAGACCCGGTCCCACCCAACGCCACGCTGGTGTTCGAGGTGGAGCTGTACTCCGTCTCCAGAGGTCCGCGCAGCATGGAGGCCTTCCGGGAAATAGACCAGGACCAGGACAAAAGCCTGACCAAAGAGGAGGTAGCACACAGCTGGAATCTATCTATTTTTTTATTTTTTTTTTATAATTATTTATCGGTCAGTGGTATGAGTTTACTTCCACCATATCCTCTTACAGTTGCACTGTAAGTAAGTAAGTAAGTAAGTAAGTGTTGTTGTAATCTAAAGTGTCTGTGTGATGAAATCAAGTTACCCATATGAATCACACAAAGGTAAACACACTAATGCTGGTGGATTGGAAGAAGACCTTTATGCAATTTCCCTCAGGGATCATTAAAGTATTTCTGTCTGTCTGTCTGACCTGTGTTGAATCCTGAGTGTGGCAAACTCAAGGCGACGCAACACAACATACTTTGCCAGCATCAGGGCAAGCCTGCTCCCCCATCGGTTACACGAATGGTGTTCTTCCTCTCTTCCTCTTCCAGGTGAAACGTTACTTGAAGCTGGAGTACGAGCGAACCGGGACCCCTAAAGACGAGGCCTTCTACGAGAAAATCATGGCCGACATTTTCCGCAAGAGCGACCACGACAGCAACGGACTGATAACCACGAAGGAGTACAACGTTTACGAACACGACGAGCTTTAGGGTCGATCGAGTGCGTTGTTTGTGTTTTTTGTGTCCGTCGTTGTCATTCGACTTACTGTAGTTACTGTAGTTAAGAACACAATAGGGGAAGAACAGACTGCAAAAGCCCGCGTTGTAAGCCCTCCCACTGCTAACGGCACGACTACCTGACCCACGATCCCCCGGGCACACTCTTTTTAAAACTTTATTTAAACAGTACACTATGCGAGAAATCCACCGCAACACACAGGCATTGGTTTCTTGTGAGGAAAACACCACTACATTTGTAATGACATGCGTGATCAAATCATGAATGAATATCATCGGGCAGCCGGTAATCAAAAACACATTCAGTGTACCGCTGTCTCTCTATCTCTCTCTCTCCCCCCCCCCCTCAAGGGCAGAATGTACGAACACTGAGGTCAGCTGTTAAGCGCAGAACTTCCAGAACTCGGGAAGAGGAGGTGACGCCCGGGAGCACACGTTCGGCAGCGATTAGGCAGAAGATGTGATCTCAGTACCGACGATCGCAGTGGGGCACGGCATGCCATTCTTTCATGTAGATAAAGAACGCAAAGCAAAGCAAAAACAAGACCGGTTTCAGAATGATAAGAGAGAAGTTCTAATAAACATTCCGTGAAACTGTGTTTGTTTTTTCCCTTTTAGCTTTAGATTTCCGATGAGTCACCTGACACACCTCTTTTTCCTTGTATGCCAGCAATCTGTTGTTGATAAGGAATTGCCTCAGGATTGCAACACTATTGCATGTATATTGCTATATGTTACCCTTAACGTTTTGACTAATTTAACAAACTTTAGTCATTTGTCAGATGCTTTTATCTACAGTGTTTGATTAGTTTAATTTGACTATTTTGACATTTTGAGATGCGTTTATTCAATGCACTTTCAGTGAATTTGTAGGCACGTCATTTAGGAGCAGGTGGGAGTAAGACATCTTGCTCTAGGATGTCTACATGTAGACATCCAGCATTGAACCCAGTACCTTTGGACAACCCCCCCCCCCCCCCCCCCCCCCCCCCCCCCCCCCCCCCCCCCCCCAAAACCACTAGACTAGATTTGACCCCACTATTGTTGACTGTTAGATGTCATAACGCTGCTTACAACCCAGTAGACACACTTATACTTACTTATAACTAATAACGTTTTGTAAGCCATTTTCAATATATTAGATCAGCAATGAGTAAAGATGTAAAATATTCTCAGTATTGGATCACAATTGTTAATTTGTTTATTTTGTATTTATGTTTTTACTTTCGTGGTAATATGATGTACGTACCCTTAACATGAAATACATTGAAATACATTCTTGCCTCCAACCAAGAAAAGTGTACTTCCACAATCTTCATCCGAAGGTTTGAGGAACTGTGGGTGAAGATTACTACAGCTACTGTACAGATACTGTGTGTGTGCACATCCATGTGCATTTGCATGCCTGTGTGTGTGTGTGTGTGTGTGTTTATTATTTTGTAATAAACTTATCTACAATTGCATGGGTACATTATGTGATAGCTTCAACAGTAATGGCAGGGGATTGTGTTCTACTATTAACCACACTGTCATAACACACATTAACAGTGAGATAAGAAGATTGAACAAATATTTACTTAAAGGCGATTTTTAGAAGAAGCTTTGGTAGTTTCTATACTATAGTATATAGTTAGGCACAGTTTATATTTATTTAGGATTATTATTGGGTTTACCTTATGTTCTTGTCCTACAAACATAAAACAGCAGAGGGAGATAGAGCATCATAAATTTGTCCCAAACCATCAAACCAAGTCCTTTCCAGGCCAGAGCCATAACACTACACGTTTCATGAACCCAGGGGCGGTGCCAGGGGGGGGGGGCTTGGGGGTGCTACAGCCCCCCCTGGATTAGCCATAGCACCCCCAAGTAAATAATTTATTTATTGTTTATTTAATTTATTAAATTTTGCCTTTTAATGATAGCCTAATAATAACAATACGATCGATTTGTATGGCGCTTTTCATGGACTTTCATGGACACTTTTCATGGACGCTTTTCATGCACCCCCATAGCACCTGCAGAAAAAAATGTCTGGCGCCGCCACTGCATGCACCTTTTTAATTCCACTGTAATCTTCCATGAACATGGAGCTGAATCATTATGGTAGTGTGGGCAAGTAACTTAAGATTCACACATGAATTTACTAGGCCACCACAGAGACGCTACCACATGCAGAGATGCTACCAACTGTTCGACTGTCCATAAGTGCACTGACCGAACCACAGACACCGCAGTCTGTTCTACTTGTTACCACGTGGAAGGCGGATCAGGTGCATGGCGGCTCGTTCCACCAGATTTAAGGACCATTTTTTACCAATTACATTTACATTTACATTTAGGGCATTTAGCAGACGCTTTTATCCAAAGCGACTTACAAAGAGTACATTTGTCATAAGAAGGTGAAACATTTCATTGCTGCTAATACAGTAAGAAAGTCACCAGAACAAGTTTCAAGCATTTCAATTGCTAGTATATAACATCTCTGACTAAGTGCCAAGTTACAAAGAGCGATCAAAGTGCTAACTTACAAAGAGCAATTAAGTGCCAAGACGTACAACAAATAAGAGCATGAGGGTAGGATTATGCAGGGTTCAGATGACTCTGAACAAGTGGGTCTTGAGTCTCTTCCGGAAGATGGGGAGTGACTCTACAACCAGCCCTTCAGGCTTCCTGACACATTCACCTCAATATCCCACAATGCATATCACCTTGCCTGCTAAAAATGCACTAGGCTATCCCCCATGACTGCTGCTATTGTACCAGGACTGATAACCACTAGGATACATACATTCACCCAGAGCCCTTTACAGTAATTTCTCTCTAGATAAGATGTTGTATCTCGACTACCAACGCTTAATTGTAGAAATAAAGTTAAGTAACTTGTTTTTTCATAAAATACACTTTAAATGTCCCTTCTGTCATTCATTTCATTGAACGAATCCTGTTTACGTCGAACTTATTTATGTGGCCCAGCAGGTGGCAGCAGAACCCCTGTCAGATGAACTCAGACCGCTAAGCCTACAGCATCAATGCCTTTAGCAGGATACTTGGAGATGTGCCTGCCTGAACACAAGTTACACGCTTCTTATATTACACCATGCATGGTTGCAGTCAGAATGACTGACTAAAAATCTAGGTTCAACTAGGTAAAATATGGACACACCGAAACCATACAAATTAAGTTCACGGGGTTTCCCCCCAGACGCAGCCTAAACCTATTTAATCTCATGTAAGATGTCAAAGTCTCAAATGCTGTTATTTATCACAAACACACAGCTGGGATTGTCCACTTTAATGCTCGTACATCTTCATTGATATGTAAACTTGCACTGCTCATTCTAAAAAAAGTTGACTTCCTGGAGACCAAGGAACGAGATGAGAATGAAGAGGAAGACCATCCATTTCAGAGTTGGCTAGGGTTGTAAATTCCAGAGACACACAGTCTGCCGAAGGTATGTCGCAACCTGTTTTTTACACAGCGCCACAGGATGCTGCATACCTCACACACAGACACGCACAGCTACTGCTAAAATAGGTCTCCCTATTGATGACACCTCAGTGATGCTTCCTCGGCCTTATCTGACTGATCACTATGGACGGGCCTTCATGAAAAGCTGAGAAAACAAGAAAAAGTCCACAATGGGACTGGCCTAGTTAAATCAAGGCGGATCCTGGGTCCGATTTTTGGAAGAAACACCTCTTTGAGGGTAACTACACCCTCCTTCAGCCAACAAAGACCTTTTTGTTGATGAGAGGGGTCAACAGTAGCCCAGCCAGGTTTGTTTAGCTAGCCATGAATCATCACATATAAAGCTGTTGTGTCGGTAACCCTACAGCCTTGTGTCTTTCGTCATCCATATCTATGTTGCATCTGTAGCTAAGGGTTCCTGTGTGTGTGTTTGTGTGCATGTGTCTCTTTGTGTGTAGGGGACCTCCAGCTTTTCAAACAGGACACGTTTGTGGACATTTGTTGACTCTGTACAAACCCAACCTGTGGCAGAAGTGTCCCCCCCCCCCCCCCAAAGTTGGCCCCGAAACAGGAGAGATTCGGGGCCAATTGGAGGAAACATCTGTGCAGTGACGGGGGTGCCCGCTAGATTAACTGTAACTATTCACACCTGTTTCTGCAGCCCTGTGCCCTCATATCACACAAGCATGCTCTGTTTGTATTTGTGCAGCACTCTATTAACATTACATTCACTTGGACTAACGATCCACTTTACGTTCATTTTCGTATTTTGTGCAATAATCTCAGCATTTTTGTGAACAACTTGTGGGTTATGTACACTTTTGTGTGTATAGCCATGATGCACATGTTTATTTGCCCATTTTCTTTTCTTTGTGTATGTACACATATTCATTTGTTTGTATATATGCACATTTAAATAAGCCCATTTTATTTATCTATGTACATGCATTCATTTGTTTGTATACATGCAACATTGAATTTATTTCTAATTCCAGCAATAATTCTAATCTTGTGTCTGAATTACAGGGACACGCTACATTGCATTAGTCTAATGGGATTTGAGGTCCAGGCCTACTATCACCTATCCTATTGTGAGTCTCAGGTAGTCACCTGCAACAAACGGTTTGTTTGCATTCGGCCTGTTGAGTTCAAGCTTCTGTGCTGGAGATTACCTTATGTACACATGCAGAGAGATGTCATAACCACCTTCGCCCATCCGTGAAGATGCGATCCAGACAGACCTGGTCCCTCGTCAACATTATGGTCACGTGGTGATTAAAAGAATGTGCTCAACCTGCAGTGTTGACACATACATAGCCCTCCATCCTCCTCCACCTCCTCCTCCTCCACCTCCTTCTCCTCCTCCTCCTCCTCTACCTCCTGCTCCTCCTCCTGAGGAAAACACCTTCAAGATCCACACCTCTTGTATTGCTTATTATTCAGCTACGAAATAACAATTAATTTCACCCAATGTGGTGCGAGCTTTGGGCAAAACATTTTCACAAAGGTGCAGTCTTTGGCAAAAAACAAACAGCCTCACATGGGAGTCCACTTCCTATTCACATCTGTAGTTTAACAGATGTTGGTGAGTGGTTTTGTTTCTTTGTAAAAGTCAGAAGGAACTCTGAAAATCAACCAGAGACAAGTTTATATCTCGTCCTCAGAGAACTGAGCATTTCCTGACCACATAAACATTAGTTATAATAATGTTTATGAGCATGTTTATGAAACAAATAACTTGATAATAGGTATACAGATTATGTAACAGATGGACACTTCATTTTATAGTGGGCATGGAAACACCCAGGGGGGAATTTAACCCTCGCATTCGGAAGGAAGACTTGTTTGTGTTAGAAGTCTTCTTGCGCAAATAAAATTATAGTCACATCATTAATGTCAGAGTTTACCAAACACAGTTTATTTGGTGGAGTGCTTGTTGTTTACACACAGCACTTAGTGGGTGGGGAGGGGCTGAACGACCAAGCAAGAGCAACTAAGTACACTTGAAGGTTAACGCAACAACAAAGAGCCTTCGCATATTTAGAGCACATACATGGCATCGGAAACAATGAGGTCCATTCATTCAAATCGATTTGCCTTGGAGTAGAGGTCCTTTAGATACAGTCATTTGCACTATTTATAGCCAATAGGAACAGCAAGAGATATGTAGAACTACTTGAACATCAAGAGTGAAGGAAAACATGTATGTACAGGTAATTTTCCATTGCATAACGATGTCATGTTCGGCTTCGACATCTGGTGATTGAAAATCACAGTTAAAAACAATAATAAATATATAATAAATACATATCATAATACGCTCCTACACAGCTCAGAACTATCACCCAAGCGATAAGATGAACACGCATGAGACATATCCACGTATTTCCAACATTAAACAATTGGCACTAAGTACAATCGACAGGACAAATCTACGGCAGTGCGCAGCACTAAACAGGGATAAACACTGAAGACTGTGGTGTGTTGCAGTTTTGCGCTAGAAACTAGAAAGAGGCTGAAGGTGGCTGAAATGTGACCTGCGAGGTCCATTTGTTTTCGTGACAGTTACTGTGTGAGATATAGTGGCACCATCGAGCCGCGCGGCCGACCACAAACCAAGCGCCCGACAACCCATTGCCTGACATGAGGGCGATAAGTCATCTTCATCGCTGTCGGCCGCGCTTCAGAAGTTCAAAACCTTGGCGCCCTGCCCGTGCTGAGGCAGTGGAAAAGCCGCATGAAATGATGTCGTGAAAAACTTTGAAACACATTAGAGAAAAACACACTCAAATGCCCGAATGGGTGTGTGTGTGTGTGTGTGTGTGTGTGTGTGTGTGTGTGGCTGTATGCTGCAGCCAGTGAAAGCTAAACACACCCTCCTACCACTTGACATATACAGCCTCTAAACTGTGATGAATACGCCAAGTCTGTGGGGGATTGCGTTGAAATTCACTGCTCCCCACATCGATCACACAGAACGGAAAACTGAAAATTCTAATATTCATGAGAGGTTCTACTGTATCTGTTCTCCGTAGATCCCTGGGAACCATGTTGAGGTGTTTGGGTCTCGGTTACATGCTGGAAGCAAAACGTCCATTTTCAAAGGCTCTTGAAAATGAAAGCCGGGTGACTATGAGTGATCATGAACAATGACGTGCCATTTCTAGATAAGACTTTGTACATCACCGTTGATGTTTAGTAGTTAGCACTATGTACGCTGCAGCCATTGAGGGTTGAACCTAGTGCCTTCTGGCTGGCAGTCAAACACCACACTTACCACACTCCATTATCGTGTCCCCTACAGGTTTGCATATGGGGATCTCTATATTCCACAGTAAGATTATTAGTGTGTACAATATTGGCATGCGTTGGTATATACAGTATGCTTCCCTTGATCCCTCCGATCAAAGTTGATCAAAAACCACACCAATCCAGCCCTCATTACACTAAAGTAGGAGGGCTACACTACATCACACGATGCAAGCGTTGCTATTCCTGGATAGACTTTTCCTGAATATCCTAGCGGTCTCAGGGGCCCAAACGCAGTGAGCCACCTTCCAGTAATCTGCACGGAGGTCATGAAGTGCGTGGGTTAAACTGCGCCTCCTCATTTCCTGAGGTGCTGCGGTGGATGCCGGGGTTTGATGCCTTTCGAGACGTATTTTAATGTCCTCTATTTAAGTGGAGAAAGCCGCTGCGCCACCGCAGGCCACGGCGTATGAGAGTCAAAGCTGTACTTATGTTTTCAGGCGGCTTCCAAACTAGTAGGAAATGTATGTTTTTTTTGTTTTTTTTTAATATGCTAGTCGTAGCCCCTCTACCCTGTCAGGGTTTAGGAAACATCGAAAGCCACTTAGGTCTTTGCTTGATTGGTGTGAGGAGGACTCTATTGTGATTTAGTTTGACTTGATTTGAATGCTTGTTGTGTTATCAAAACACACAATCCTTTGGTTCCTTTTCCAGAACTACTATTATTTTTATCCTCAAGTATCTTGGACTGCAGCAACTGGGACCCAAACCCAAAGTCCTTCCCCAACAGTTCGTTTAAGTCAAGGTCTGCCACGCGGCCCGTGGGTGTATATTTCCTTAAATACCAAAGTCAAGCCTAAAATAACATTCCCTCCTCTCAGAAAGAAACAGGGTGGCGCTTTTGTAAGAGCCGTATCCCACCACACCACCGCTGTGTACTCATGACTTACACCGGGCTGTCTGAGGGTCTTAAGGTGGATAAAGAAAGACCACACTGGCCATGGTTATACCCACAAATAAGGATCTCTCTCACATCATGAACCACCCATTCAGTGGTGTGTTCTGTTACACGGTATGTGAACTATTCTCTGTTCGGTTCCAGGTTTCACCCTCCCCTCTAATTTTCTTTGCTTACAATGGAGGTGTGTTCAGGTTTTTTGGCTCGAACGATCGCGGCTGCAGTCATCTAATGAGCCACTGGCCTATGGCGTCTGCATGCAAATCTTAATACTGTTAGCTTAGCCCAAAGGTAAATAAGTTAGCTTGCTAAATTTGCTAAAAACAGGCATGCTGTTTGGGGATTTTTATTAACAGACATTTTCTCTTTGATGTAGTCAATCCTTCAAAGTGGCTTCACAGGCCCACATTAGAAAACACGCCCTTATCCTCTTCGTGGTTATTATTAACTTGATGCCTTTAAGTAAAGTAACCAAACATTGGAATCAAATCACAGGAACAATTCTATCTCAGGTGAAGCCAGGTGACTGCAATTGTTTTCGTCTTCTTCTGATCGGCTTTCAACAGTGTAGCTACTCCTGCTGTTTGTTTTTAAGTTTCATACTTTTGAAAGTATGGTATGGTACAGTATTACACGTTTATAGCATCCTATAGTGTTATATTTGGACAACATCTTATAGTTTTAATGTTATACCATAGCATATTATTATAGTTTCACAGCATAACACTTATTTAGCATAACAGTGGACTTCAAAGTGACAAGATGACTCTGATGGAGCAGGGATGAGGCTTTCACAAAATGACTTCCACAAGAAACATTTAGCTAACAAATAAAAATACATTTAGCAACAGAACAAACTAATGGGTAAACACTGCTACCATCCATGCTATTTCTATTCAAGCCTTGTGTCCTATATTGCCTGAGAGAGAGTCAAGTTAATCCTGGTATGGCTACTCCTCCCAGAATGCATCACTGTTTATCACTTTTGATCCATTCTTGCTGGCCAGTGGCCATTTTGGATCACACTGACCCTCAAACATGTAATATTTCCCTCTGCTCCCCAGAAGAGACTTATCATTTAGACTGCCTGGACTCACAAAACGTAGTTTGTGGTCATAGATATCCCAATCAAATGTGGTGAGAGTGATGTTTCAATTTGAAGATTCAATAAGACTGCATCCTGAATGTGTCTTGGAACCCTAGAATGGATCTGGAAGACCAATTGAAATCCAACATCCCAACTTCGGCCAAGGGGCTAGATGGGCCGACACTCCAGAGCTCCTGCAAACAAGGATGGTTTAGAAAACATTTGCTTGCTGATCGCTAAGTTATCTCACAGCTGTTGTTTTGTTGATCTGTTGAATACCAGATATTTGCCTCTGCCTGTTTTTTCACATGAGTGAAAGCGCGGAATAATTGACATAAACTGTATATCCAGTTAGATTTTTTGTGGAAAATATATGAACAATAGAATAAGAAGCAGTGCAAAAATAATACATCGTAATATGTTTTACCAATATTGTATGCTTTATTAGTAATATCAGTTATATGATATTAATGCGTACAATAATACTTTGAGATTTACTTTTCAAAACAAGATTCACAAAGCACTCTTCACGGTGAAAAACAATCCAGTAAAAAGGTTGAAACCTTGAGGTAACACAGCAAGTAAAAGTGTGTTAAACTGTGAGAAATAACCCATGTTACTGAGTCAGTTTCTTCTGAATCTGTGCCTAACCCAGTCCCCAGTGTGGCCTCTCGCTGTTTCTCACCAGAAACACACCTGACCCAGCTGTAAGCCAGCCACGAAGACACAACACTCGACAAAGTTCCCATCCGGGCTCGCTGTTGTTCACGGGTTTCAGTGTCTCTATGCACGATCCCTGAGGCTTAACATGTTCCGCGGATCATGTTTGTTACGGACAATGAAGGGAAATGGGCTTGGACACCTCTATGGCCGCCACGGCCTTCCCCACTGTCAGAGAACTGTTGTCCCTCCCAACTTGTCCTTCAAAGCAGTCTGAGCTATCGGGTTGTGTGGGCAGGGCGGGAGCTTGGCTTTGTGTAGAAAAATAAAAAAAAGGTGTCAGTCGATACTTACGATGAAACTTCGAGGTACAGGTAGATAGTTCTCTTAATGCGCCAGAAAAACTCAGCATAGAAGCTGTTTGTTGTTGCCTAGCGACCACTGGGGCAACTTTCTTAGCTGAAGGGTGCTAAACAGGGACTTTATTCAAGGAAAGTGACGTAGTTGATTCGATTTTGGAAATACATTGACAAAGGACCTATTCTTTTGATTTTTTCTGCTGCTTTCAAAAATGTCAATAGAATTCAAGCAGAGGTGTCACTTCCTAGTAATGGTTCATAGCAATGTATCGCAATGTAGCATAGCAAGAACCACAGTCCCTTTCATTGTGGGCAGTCCATAACTAGCCTGTAGTCAGCCTGACTCTTCCAACTGTGGAAGACCAGAGCCCCAAGCTCTATCCACTCTTTGCTCAAAGAGTTGCCTTGTGTGTCCGTCTGCTCCTTACCGGCTGTCCCCTTGACCACTGAGTGACGAGGAAGAGGGGAAAATCTCTGTAATGGCTCTCTGCCTTTGACCTGTGCTGCAGTCTCCACAGCCTCACACAGAGACAGCCTTGTTCCACACCCTCGTCCCCCTCAAGCTAAGATGTTTTCTATCTTGTTCTTTGGCACACTCAATACTCAACACTGTTTTTTTTTCTCTCCATCCCAAATGGAAACCATCTTTTCTTTAAGGAGAAGAAAGTTGTGTAGTCATTCCGGTTTTATAGATTAGCTCATTGGGAGGATGCTTGCAAATCCACTGGTGAGTTATGTTAAGTCATATAATCACGGCGGAGGAGACCGTGAGCAATAACGTGAGTCAGGTGATGAGTCAAAACATATCAGCCTTGATCCGTCTAAAAGTCTGCCTCTCTCTTCGAAAATATCCAAGTGTTCAGCACAACACCTTTCATATAGTTCAATGGAAAAGGGTTGGACCCGATGGTCATTAAATGTGAAATGTGAGGGGAAATGTGCTGGTGGTAATTGCAATGGACAATCAAGACATTCGGTACTTCGTCATTGATGGGCAGTACTTCACCTGGGAGGTCAGCCGTTGGTGATTCAGCAACTGGTTTGCTTGTCAGAAAGTCATGCAGATGATGTATTCATTCAACTGAAGTCACCCACACACACACACACACACACACACACACTACCCATTCACAAAAGATAATTGTTGTGCAATTACTTTTGTCTGTTATTATGCAACTAAAACGGCTTTCTGGGTAACTTCCACAGGCAATGTTGCCCAACACAGAGGTCACAG
>OMKI01029798.1:0-12062 GCA_900302315.1 Phycis blennoides
TGTGTGTGTGTGTCCTCCAATGTGTTGGTTCCTTGTGTGAGGATGTGTGTGTGTGTGTGTGTGTGTATCTTTGGATGAGAGTGAGTGTCTGTTTGTGTGGATGGGTTTGGTCAAAATGCGGACAAAAATGTATCCCAATAAAATGGAGTAAACTCCGGCAAATGTTTGACAGCTAGCTCCTCACTCTGACGGCTGGTCTCTCTCTCTCTCCTCTTTGATCTGCTCACTCTCAGTTTCTCTCGCCCAGTTTCTGTCCCTCCACATGTGACTGGTCTCTGGCACTCCCTCTCTGTTATGTATCTCTCTCTCTCTCCCTCTCTCTCTATCTATCCTCTCTCTCTTTCTTTCTCCCTCCCTCCCTCTGTCTCTCTCCCTCCCTCCCTCTCTCTCTATGGCATTGTCGCTGTGGGAGGTGGAGGGAGCAAGATCTAAAATCATTATACCCACACACATATACATGTATATATATATATATATACAAATACATATACACATATACAGTATATATATATACATACTTGTGCGATCACACAAACATACACAGACATGTAGTCTGTCTCTGTATCACACAAACACACACACGCACGCACACACACACACACACACACACACACACACACAGATTTAATCACACATACTGTCACACGTTGATGTGCAAATATGCACGCAGTATACAAACTCATAGTCACACACACACCAGATCTGGCAGACACATATACACCCACACAGGGAAACATAAAAATACACACTCAGATATATATTCATATTAATACACACCCAAGTATTCTTACTTCAAGCAAATGGTAAGAAATGAAGCAGAGGCAATTTAGCTCTCATCTTCACTTCTTATTTTATCTTCGCACCGTCTCTCTCTCTCTCTCTCTCTCTCTCTCTCTCTCTCTCTCTCTCTCTCTCTCTCTCTCTCACCACACATTCTGCTCCTTTTTACTATCTCTCAATTATTCGATCTCTCGCTCTCCCTCCCCGTCTCTCTCTCAATAACTTGCCTTCATCGGGGTTAGTTTTCTCCCGCTCTGTCTAACTTGTCCTCTATCTCCCCTCCATGTATCCCTTCTCCTTCCTTCACCTTCATTATTCACTCCCCCGACCCCAACCCCCCCACCACCATCATTTGCAGATCATAGCCCGCGGCGCCGCCGGCACTAGCTGCAGAGGTGCAGCGATGTTAGTTCAGGCTCAGGCCAGCGCCGCTAACTATTTATGCTCCGGCGCTGATAAAAAATGAATTTAGGTTGCGTGCCAATGAGCGAGTGCATGTTTTATTTCCCCCCCCCCCCCCCCCCCTTCTGTTCTCATCCAACAAATCAAGTAAATCATTCAGTCTCCTCGTCTCCCCCGCGTGTTGTATAATTAAGTCTGGGGTGCTCAGGCAGCTCCCAGGGCCATGTGACCCCCCGCGGTCATCAGCGGCACCAGACTGATCCACCGTTCAGGGGGAACTGCATTGCTGCACACGCGCGGCCTTAACCTGGATGAGAGGTGCGGGCTACCACGCCATGAGCCCTTGATTGGCGCCAAAGCATTACAGGCATGTCGTCTCGCAACATCGCAGCGGCACAAAGGGGAGACGTCCACGATCACAAAAAAAAACAACGTCCGTTCCTCCACTTCGTCTTCCGAGCAATGAGATGCTTTCTTTTTTTGTTTTTTTTGCGTCGTGATAAAAAAAAAAAAAAAAAACGTCCGCCACCCGATCCGAGGTGGCGCCGGGAGGGGGAAACGGTCGGGACAAAGGAGTCGCTGAAAGCCGAGCGCGTTATTGGGTGACATGGCTGTGTTGTCAAAATACTTCATGCGTTGCTCACACAAACAGGACGGTCTGGATCATGCGACAATTAGTCATTCTGGGCGGTGAAGTCACGACTAGAGAAGGCGAAGGAATATGAAGAGCAACAATATATATATATATAGTGTGGAGGGTGGAACACCCAAAAGGTTTATACAAGGACATTAAAGAGGCAAATAAAGGGAGTTAAAGAGAGGAACGTTACATTTTGAACACACTGCCCTCTCTCTCTCTCTCTCTCTAGCTTTTGACCACTGGATGACTCATAAGAAGTGTAAAAGTCAAGGCATGAACAAGAAAAAAGACAACTCCCTTGGGAGCAAGAGGCACAATAACTATGGAATTCTTTCAGAACTTTCCCTCATGTTAATTTGGCGTAGCGGTGTCCCACATGGATCGTACCAGACGCATCCCCCCGGTCTGAATGGTCCCTGTGATCTCTACCGGACACATGGCCTCATGTCGGCCAATTAGAGAGTGAGCTTCTGTTTTCGCCGCCGCCTGCCAAACTCTCGGCTCCCACCGCAACTTTCTGCTGAAAGTTGAAATCCCCGCCGCGACGCAGCCATGAAGCAGGCGCTTGTGCCCCGCTCGTTCCTCCGCGTCGTTGGTCCGGAGATTGAGTAAACACGAATGCATAGCTATATCTGACCTGTGGGTCAGCGCCGCAAAAGTAAAGCCAATCGAGAGAACTTCCTACCGTTTCGCGCGAGGCGTTCCCGCCGTTTGCGTTCGCCGTGGCGCGCGCCTCTCGGATAGCGCGGCGTGTGCCGCCATCTTGCGTGGGTCGTCGGTCATTACCTGCCGGGAGACGAACAGAACCCCAGATTTACGACTTCTATGAAGATGTACCATCAACGGTGTAATGACGTGTTTCCGTCGGTAGAGGCCAGTGTGGCGCTATACTGGACAATAAACCGCGACACCAGAAGACAAACTCAACGAGGTAATGCGGCATTACCAGTTAGCGACTCAAGTATGCTGTTGTATATCACAATTATGCTTTGCGGAACCATGATTTAAGTAATCCTACGAGGCTGTGACGTTTTCAGACTCTACATATGTGCAGTTGCTTATTTCGACTGTGTTCAAACACAGGCGTTAAAGAGAAGCCTATATATTTATGAAGACATTTATGAGATTGTATGCACCTTTGCTACACAATGATATACACTACATCCATATTATGGAAGAAGTAAACTTATTACAGGCCTACATCCGCAGAAGTGAGACGCTCGTCCTCATACCCTACCTGCTGCGCGCACTCGGGAGCGCGCTCAATGGTAGTGTCGCGAGCCTATGTGCACTTTTTAGTTGGCGACTTGGCAGTGTAGTCTGGTACAAAACCCCCAAACAAGTCGCTCGGTTTTGATCAAGTGACGAGCGAGCTATTTAGAAAATTGGCAGTGTGGCAGTCGTTTTGGAAACTTGCGATGTGTCATTGAAAACGAAGGCATTCCTTTTTCATGACAGTTCATCTAACATTGGAAGACAGCATTAAAAAGGGGGCGGTGTTTCGCCTCAGGGCGTTCGAAGTTACAAACAAAAACAACAACAGTAAGATGAGCCCTGGCATTAGGTTTCTGGGTGACGCATGACCACGGGGCGATCCCTGTCATCAATTTAATTTTATGAAGTCACAACAGAGAGTGAGAGGGAAAGCAGCTCAAAGTCAAAACTCACTCACTCACTTGCCCACAATTTTGCTGCAGATAATACATTCTTGTGTAACCCGCCCCCCTTTCTAACCATTCCTTTTACCATTGGGTAGCCGCCTCCTCTCCTCTTCGCTCATTGGACAAAGCGGGCGAGGTGATGAGCTCATATTGGTTAAAAATAGTTGGGCTCGCGCGGTGCTAAAAATAGAGCGGTATATAAGGCCACTGGTTGAGCTGAGCTGAGAGCCATACTCTCTAGTCGACGCAGGCCTGCATAGACGGGGAGGTCTGCAATGGAGGCAGAGCGCTAGAACGAGAGAAAGGAATTTGAAGGAGAGCGAGAGGCGTAGGCCTGTAGGAGTGCATTTCTCTCTCTCTTTCTCCCTCTCTTTCTGTCGTTCTGTCTCTATCTGCGCCTTTCTTCCACAGACCCAGGCTTCACGTCCGTTCCCAAGTGTGGGCTGTATATCCGTCCGGGCCTTTTATTACACGCCGTGCTTCGCAGGCGGGTTTCGGGTGGACTATGAATCACTTCCTTCCTCCCTGCACTTTACTCTTTGTATTTCGTTCTTTGCTTTAGCTTTCATTCTTATTCTATCACACCCAGTAGGCCTGGACGTCTGTCAATCTCTTTGCCAGTCTGTCGTTCTGACTATATATATTTATATATAGTTATATATCCGCCTATACGTCTATATGCATCCATCTATATATCTGTCCGCCTGCCTGTCTGTATCAGTCCTTCTTCCACTGTTTCCTCATTGTGAAGCCAAGGCACATTGTTACTGTTGAAATATGACCGTGTTAAAGAAGAGTTCCTTTTAGTGGAACCACGTAAAGCCGTGACTTATTGTTTTCACATCGTAGCTCTCCTCCCCTCGGGCTTGCAATTAATCACCCCACCTCCCCAGCCCCACTCCACTTTAGACTATTCTCTCCCGCCGATGCAATGGAGAAGAGACAGGAATAGATTTTCTTTAAACAAGTATATAGATAACTGGTGCAACAGAAGAGTGCAAGATGTACATTGCAACGTTTTTCCAAGCAATGGTTTGTCCCCTCACTTGTTGGCCCTTACCGGTAGTTGCAACCAGTCAAAACGCGCATGCACTCAACGCACGAACGCGTGCTCGCACGCACACTGAACAGCCTCCAGCACATCCCACACACTACATCTCACCTCAGCACCCTACACACTGCTATTTATGCGGGAAATGCAGGGGCTGGCGGCGTGGGTGATACTGGTCGTATTTCTCTTCTTCCGCCTGCTGTTCTCTGCTATCATCTCATACGCAGAGACACAACTGTAGCTACTGGGAACAGAGCAGAACGCCTCCATTAATGTTCCCCTGTAGGATACCTTATGAAATGCAATAGCCAGGTAAACTACTGTATGTATTCAAAGTATAACCTCACCGACCACTAAGTCTTCAGGTTTTTGTATTCTGGGCGTAGCGTGTGTGACATGATTAATGTGTGTGTCATATGAGTTATGAGTCTATGTCCCTTTTCTGGATGGCATTATTATATGGAAACGACCTGCATGGCATGTATTTTTAGTAGCAGAGTAAGGCAGGAGTAGGACTACTCTGAAGGGTGTGGTATCATCAGTACCTATGCGGTACAGTCTTTAATTAGTATTATGGGGACCGTGTGGTTCTTTGGAAATTAGAGGTCACGTTTTTTTCCCAAGGCAATGTGGGCATGACAGGACAATTTGAGTAGTACACCAGTCACACACGGGCCTATATGGAGACGTAACAAATCATTTTCACATAAAGAATCATGATTACATATGAGGCAGCTATCGTGTACCTGCCTGTGAAGCTATGCATACATTTTAGGAGACCGTTGTTTTATTAAAAATGGCAGAAACCTTAAGGTCAAGCGCTCAATTTCCCCAACATCCCCATGTTTTTTTTTTTATTGGACATGTGATCCAGCAGTGGTGTCCAAACCATTTAGCATTGTAAAAGACAAGACAATCAAAAACACCAACATTTCCATTAATTATTTACATGTACTGGCATATGTATGGTTTGAGAGTGTCCAAACTGTTGAATCTAATGCTGTCTCGAGCAAGACGAATAAACCAATACCCTTTACAAGGCCTGATCCCGTAAGCCCTCCACAGGGAATTCATCTGTATCGATTGATGAAAGTCTATAGTCACTCCCCCACGCCCCCAAACACAAAGAAAAGGAACTGTGTGTTACAAGAAAGTAATTTATTACACAAACCAAACCTAGTTTACAAATACAGTTTCCAGTCCTGTGCGTGTGTATAGTCTAGTATGAACAAACCCACATTTTATATTTACAGACTTATGCGTTCAGCTTTGTTTTTCCTGTTCCATCTCACAAAAAAAAAAGTAAAAATACAATAAAAGCTTAAAAGGAATTTGTACACAACAAGGAGAATTACAGTTTCTTCCTTTTGCCTTTATTTGCCTAGTTTGAGTTCAAAATTAAACAAAAACCTATACAGCAATTGGGGTCCTAACCAAGTTCTAGACAAGCAGCAGTGGCCCGCCTTTATCCTTTCTGCCCAATACCAGCATTTGGCAGGGATGATTGATGGTTCTAACAACCTATTGTAAATCATCAGAAAAGAACCTCAGCTAAAAAAAAAATAAAAACCAATAACAAAGCAAAGACATATTGGCAGTCCACAGTCCTCCACCTCCCAATCTTAAATACTGATAGACAACATATTAAAGATATATCTTTTTTTTTTTTTTAAGAAAAACAAAACAAAAACAAGAGCAGGATTGTAGAACTGTCCTCCCCCTGGGCAAAAGGCAGGAAGAACAGGAGAGGGAGACGGCTCACAGGTGGTCTGTAGGTGTGTGTGTGTGTGTGTGTGTGGAGGGGGGGGGGGTGATTATGGATGAATCACATCCAGGAGATTAGCTCCGGTAAAACCTGTGTGCCAGTTTGGTACGCAGGTCAGACCGCAAACCCAAACTGGTATCAAGCTCAATTCAGGGCTTTGGATCAAATGTCCCCAGCTGGGGAAACCTGAATGGTTACACCAGATGCCAATCAAATGGTTATTTTCGTTGTGTGCTAATGCAGGTTGGTTGCTATATTCGAGTACACCAACCAAGTACAATCAAAATGAACCGATATATGGGTGGCAATTGTCCTGGACGTTCATACAAATGATAATTACTGAATGGATAGCAATAATATAGACCAGCTGTTATCCATTTTCCCTTCGCCACAACCAGTCATAAAAAAAAGAATGGAAAAAAGATAACAAAGTTCCTTAAAGGAAAACACAGGTCCCAGATGTCACCAATGAGGTCATGGTGTGTGATCATGCTCATACATGTAAACACGCGTGTCTCCTGTCTGGTTCTTCCTCCTGGTGGTGGTGGTGGTGGTGGTGGGGGGGGGGAGTGGGCGTGTCGGGGGGCCCCCAGGTGGAGCTGAGCACCAGCAGTCGACTTTGTGGAGCAGGGAGAGCGGAGCACACTGCCAACAGCGTGTATGGAACAGGTTGTACCATGCAGGGCAGCAATTTGCAGTTTAGGGATGGAAAATGGTCGTCGTCCCCTCCCACTCACTTTGTGTACTTGTTTACTTGCCAATCCAGAGGCACTGAATTCCCCAAACCCCACATCTGCCTTCGTCACAGCTTTAATTAACTTTAACATGATTTGACCTTAAAAAACAGAACAGCTAAAATTATTTTTCTTTAAGGAGGCTGGTTGGAAGGAATTTAAACCTCCACCCTGCCAGTAGCCCAGGGACACATACACTACTGGTTTACAGCGAGTACCCATTAGCAGTGTGGCTCCGTCTCTCCCCCTCTGTCCAGAGTCTATACAGCCCTACCCAACCTCCCACTCTCCCTCCCTCCCCCCCAAGTGCTCGGGGGGTGGGGGGACCCAGGACAAAACCCCAAGTCCAATATGTCAGCCATGTTATGGCGGAAGTCACTTTTTTTTTTTTTTAGCACTTTAACCCCACCCACCCACCCCCAACTCCAACCCCTCCCACCCCCCCCACAAGTCCCACGTGAGCCCTGGCCTGGCCTCACCAGCCCAGGGTTGACAAAGAGTCCAGCGGTGGCAGTGGCGTTTCTACAGCAGAAGACATTTACTGCTCTTCTTGCCGCGGCGGGCCTGCAGGGCCGCCCTGGTCGCCATCTCGAACACCTCCCGCACGCCGTCCTTGGTCTTGGCTGAGCACTCCATGTAGCCAAACGCCGCGATCTTACCGGCCATGTCCCGGCCCTCCTCTGGCTTGACGGGCTCCTGTTTTGACAGCACACAGGATGCGGGGTGAATTCCAAAACGAAGAAGAAGGGTGATCTGAATCTCAATATACAGATTCCGGGGCGCAGCAGTTGCCACCACACTGGACGGGGGGGGGGGGAGCTGGGACCCCACATACCTGCTTCATCTTGGCCAGCTCGCGCCGCGTGTGCTCGTCGTTGCGCAGGTCCTTCTTGTTGCCCACCAGGATGATGGGAACGTTGGGGCAGAAGTGCTTCACCTCTGGGGTCCACTTCTCCGGGATGTTCTCTGTGTGGGAGGGAGGGAGGGGGTGGTTACAGGCGAATCAAGTGGACCCCCAAGAACAGCGGCGCTGCTGTTATGATTCTGTCCAGTTTAACTTTCCCCAAAGCCCATCTGGCCGTCTGACAAGAGAACCGCGTAAAAGGGAGCATTTTGGCAGCGACCGCCTACGGTATTGTTTGCAAATAGTGTACCTGGTTAATTGACATTAATAAAAGCGGTTTTATTGCACCTTTAACTCAGCGGAAATGTATTTATGCAACTGCAGCATTCATGTAAATATAACTGGCCAAGCCATTCAATTCTTAGGGCACTTAGGAAAGACTTGACCAACCTCACTCATTTTCCATATAATAGAAAATGAGAGACTAATGGAGGCAATACTTGATCCTATAAGCAGGTTAAGGCTGTGGAGGATATGAATACTGAATAATATATAGAACAGCAATTACATTCTTCTTAAATTAGCTCATGGGCTGCAATTAAGCGTTCAATTAGGATAGTCTTCCAAGACAATATTAACAGATAAGCCGATTCATTCAACAGCACTTTAATCTGTACATTTGCTCCATGATACAGTAAGCCCTTTATCAGTTGATTTGGATTAATTTGTGCCAAGTATTGCAGCATGTTCGTGTTTGCTTGCAGCCATTTACTCTTTGGTTGGGGTAAGAGAATGATGACGAAAGCCTGTTTCCAAATAAGGAGATCCTTCTGTAAATCGGTTTCTGTGTCTTCTGATTGGCCAGCTCAGCTAGAGAATCTACTGGCTTATGGCTGAGCAAACATTTCCATGAGATTACAAATGGCATATGTTGCAAAAAAATGACCCAACCATAAAAAAACAAAGCCACCACTGTAATATCTCCTAAGGTACAGAGACGGTATATCATGTATATTAAGTTATGTTTAACCTGAATTCCTACGCATTTACTTTTTTTGATCATTCTGTGGGAGGTTGGACAGGGAGAGGAAGTTTTACACAATTATGCGCAGTGCTTTATGCCAGTGTGTGTGTGAGTGGGTGTGCACCATGCAGTTCCTCTTTTAACAGCCCAAGGCCGACTTCATGAAACCGGAAGATACGGCCCTTCACTCCGGTGCACAAGAAATGACATTCAAATACACATGACGCATGCAAACATGCCATGGATCAGCCATACAAGTGATGACTGCGCGGTTTAATATTAATACCCAATCTTTGGTCAGATGGTATCGCCAAAATATCCACGCATTTGTTTGGAAAAGAAACATCCTCAGTGAGATGTTTTTTGGTTGTTTTAGCCCCCAAGTTTTGTAGCTTAGTTTGAATTGACGGTTGAAATACGCAAAGCTAAGAATTGTAATAAAACACATTACTGTGGCAACAACAAGATTACAAGAGCCAGGGAAACTGAAAAGAAGGCGAAGGACACAGAGTGGCTGGGTCGAGGGCTCACCCAAACTGTCAGGACTGTCTATGGAGAAGCACATCAGGATGACATCTGTATCGGGGTAGGACAGGGGTCTGAGGCGGTCATAGTCCTCCTGTCCAGCTGTGTCCCACAGAGCCAACTCCACCTGGCAGACGGACAGCAAGACAAAGAAGGAGTGACAGACGAGAGAGAAGGGAAGGATTTGAGATTAACAGCGTTTACGATGCACCCTGCCCGCCATTTTAAAATATACATTGAGGCTAATTCGCCACAGAAAACCTTGGCCTTCCATCATACACACAACATGAGGAGGGACAGATTTAAACCAGAGGTCATCATCTCACTGAGGGACGGCAAGCTAAAGACAGAAACAGAAACCAGGACACTTGGAGTGGCACTCCACAGGAAGGAGGCTCCAGCACACACTCCACTGCACAGGAGCCCAGAAATCACTCAGGCCAATAAAGAAAACTGCATGTCCCATATTCCCCATTTAATCCAGAAAGAGGTCGGGGCCTGTGGGCCGACAACACCAATGACTTGTGGGTAATGTAGTGAAAGATGCATATCAGATTATAGTACAGATTATAGCGCACAGCGGGGGTCTGCCGTTTTCTGCCAATTTGAGTGCTTGGATGTAAGGATCATAAGTGGGTCATCTTTGATCTCGGTCAAAGGGGCTAAACCAGTTAGCCACGTTTGACAGCACTCCCAAGGCCAAACCTCATTCCAGATTGGGCAGGGCCAATCTGATAATAACGTGCCTATGATGTGGTAGCTGAACTTTGTATCTGCCATAACTAGCTACCTAGTTTAGAAAACGTAGTGGTGGTAGATGAGGAACTTGACAGAAGATTAAAAAAGGGATAGGTCACTATAGACAAAACATCACATAGACAAAACATCACGTGACAGCTAGCCAACGGCTAGCGGCTACGGTGGACTCACCTGTTTGCTGTCCACCTCGATGTCGGCCACATAGTTCTCGAACACGGTGGGCACGTAGACCTCTGGGAACTGGTCTTTACTGAAGACGATGAGCAGGCAGGTCTTGCCGCACGCACCGTCCCCCACAATCACCAGCTTCTTGCGGATGGCGGCCATGGCTGGGGAAGGGGTGGAAGAGGAGGGCCGGGTGAGTATAACCACCAGTAACAACACAGGAAGCACACAGGACGAAGGCACGGCCCGCCGGTTGGAGTGGAAGCAGCGGGAGACAGGAAGGTCAGGAGTGGACAATGTGATTACAACAGAGTCCCGTGACTACCAGAGAACACAAGGACCTGACCGTGGAGCGGACAAATTAGCGAGGGCCAAATGAATGGAAGGAGGTTGTGTGGGCGTTAGGTCCTCCCAAACTGAGTGTGCCCCTTCTAAACAGGCCTAACAAATGAGGATATAAATGGATAGTTCACTTTTGTAGGTCATGTCCGACAGCCAACAACGTGCAAGCTTTGACTACTTCATGCTAACTTGGGATGGATAATGCAATGCTGAAGAGTACTCAAAACCACTTAATCATATTTTTTATCATTCAAAAAAAGATTGTGTATCTTCATTATATTCTATCCCCAAAAAAATTCAGATTTGCTCAATAAGTAAGTCTTCAAAGCATAGCTGATCTCACTAAAAACACTTAGTCCATTTGGATATGTCGCACACCACAGAACATATCGGAAGCCTAATCATGCGTAATTATTGAAAATAATTAAAAAGAATCCCCCAACAATAGCCCGTGCGCAGCGTCCCATTCACCTTCTCACAAGGACAGCCGCATTTGATGAGCAAGTCTCAAGACCTGCGCGCAGAACCATTCAGAGCCTAGCCGTCTCGCATAATGAAATGCAATGCATTTCCAAGTCAAACCAGTTATTAGTGCGGGATGAACCACATGAGCCATGTGATTTGATGGTGAGGATCTGACTGTACTGCTGTGTTAGCCCCGGGTTGGCGTGACGTAGAGTGGGGTTAGTGGGGGGTGGAGGGGGAGTGCACTTACAAGTTACAAGCAACTCTGCCATCGTCGAAATCCAACTTTCAGATTAAGGTGGGGAAAGACGTGCCTTTTATTACAGCGAGGGTTTTTATAACGGCCAACAGCCGCACGAGACAAGGGTGGAAATGACGGCGTGCGTGCTGGGCCGGGCCAACCCCCTCGAGGTGTCTCTGCGGTGATGACTCCGTGTTTCTGCGCAGCCCGTTGTGATGCGTGGTTACAGGGAACGCACGGAAATAGAAACCGACGTGAATGTTCCAGCGAGCAGCGGGCCCGGGCGGTGGTAAACAGTTACAGCCGTGGTGGTGACGCGCTCGTGTGGGTGAGAGGGAGGCTGCTAAACTGACTGAAAGAAAAGGAGAAACGAGTTGGAAGATGTGTGTGTGTGTGTGTGTGTGTGTGTGTGTGTGTGTGTGTGTGTGTGTGTGTGTGTGTGTGTGTGTGTGTGTGTGTGTGTGTGTGTGTGTGTGTGTGTGTGTGTGTGTGTGTGTGTGTGTGTGTGTGTGTGTGTGTGTGTGTGTGTGTGTGTATGTGTGTGTGTGTTTGTATGTGTGTGTGTGTGTGTGTGTGTGTGTGTGTGTGTGTGTGTGTGTGTGTGTGTGTGTGTGTGTGTGTGAGTGAGTGTGTGTGTGTGTGCGTGTGCGTGTGTGGCCTCATG
>OMKI01029803.1:2867-13842 GCA_900302315.1 Phycis blennoides
TTTTTTAGTAAGGGGGGGGGGGGGGGGGGGGGGGGGGGGGAATCACATGTTGCTGAAGTGACGGAGTACACGGGTCAGCACACGCTCTGTGGGCTCAGCCACTCGCGGCGCGACGCGTCCCAGCGTCTCTCGGGTCTAACCTGAGCCTCTGTTTACCGCTGAGAGAGGGAAAATGCAATCTCTGGCCTTGGTGAAGCGCAGCACTCAGGCATTGTGGGTGACCTTCCACAGCCACGCCGATCCCATCACAGGCTGACGTAGCGGGCCGCGGGTAAGGGACGGGTCGCCTGGAGCATTTTAGTTTTTGCTTTTTTTTTTATAAAAAAAAGGCCGTTCTCTCTCGGTCAGTCATGGTAAAATTAATAAGTACATTTATTCTCGCCCACTCTGCACTTTGAATCAAGGTTCGAGTCGAGACCCAATTTGAGGGATCCAGACTAGACCGATATGCGGGACTCGGCATTGCACTGACTCAAGGACATAGGGGATCAGATATCAACACGGTGGACAAATATGATTGTTTGTCCTTTCTGCGTGACTAAAAACAGCACACAGACACACACACGTCTGTCAGCCAAACCATGAGCTGCACAACAGCCCTACTGTATGCATACAATGCATACAGCATCTTCCTACCGTTAGAGGGCTGTACATTGATAAATGTATTTAGACAGCACGCAGTTTGCTGCCAGATCCAAACATGTTGACGTTTTGTCAGCGTTTTGCTATTACACTTTTTGTGGTGCAACCATCATAGATCTCTCCTTTCTACACTTGGCGAACATACCGCTGCGAGACTATTAATGTCTCAAACACCCAGTCAACGCAGTGTCAACAAGAGATCAACAGATGCGGGGACAATCTCTACTGATGGTGAAGCTGTGAAACAACGTTAAACATGCATAAACATGGTCCTTAAACTCTTTCTGCTAAATGTCACACAGCTCTATCTAAACAGTTCAAACCAAAAGCAAATCATTGTTTTAAAAAGCATTGCCTTTGTTAACGTGACATGTTAGAGGAAAAATAAGGATTCTAAATCTCACATGTTCCCTGTCTAATCATTAATAACGTGCCTTAAAAAAATATATATACTTCTCTGTGTGTATATATATATGCAAATATTTTTCAAAACAAACTTTTAGTTCACCCTGAACAAAAACATAAACAATGTTTACCTTGCAGCAAGACTATAAGATGAACTACACGCAATCATAATTTCAGTATTTTGGTCAAGTGTGTATAGTACTTTTTGGAGTCTTAATTGAATCTTAAATAACTTGCGATTATGTGACCACTTGCTCTTCACTGATAGTAAATATCCCGTTGAGAGAGGTAGTAAAATGGCTCACCCATGTCATTTCAATATATCATGATTTTCAAAACAGAAAACGACAGAGCAGTTCTCAGGACGGAAAGCACAGGACATCCACACAGCATTACATCTGTGATGTACTTGTATCTGTTGAACGGCGTCAGCTCCCAGGGCTCCGCGTTCCCTGATGTCAACCGTGTCGCCATGTAACCCGAGTCTGTGTTGCCCGTAGTTTTGATCTGTCCACCTCTCCGCCGTGTTTTTAAGAAGAAGAAACCATGGAGGCTCTTACAGCCGACTACGAGGAGGTGGAGGAGGAAGAGGAGGAGAGTACAGAAGCAGCAGAATCTGAGGCAGCTATTGAGGAGCAGCAATGGAGCGGGGACGAGCCTGAACTGGACAGCCCCCCAGCAGAAGCCTTAGGGCAGGCAGAGGCCGTAGGAGAGGCCCAGGCTCCGGCCCAGCCTCCGGCCCAGGATCAGGTCTCAGCAGTTATTGCTGTCTCAGACAGCCCTGTGGACAGAGAGGAGGAGGAGGAGGAGCAGGAGGAGGAGGAGGAGGATGAGAAGGAGGAAGAGCAGGAAGCAGAGGGTGAGGAGAGCCCTGAGAAAGGTGTGTCCTGCGCTCTGGCCTCCGTACCTGCATGTATCTGTACTGTTGGCAGGAACCGTGCACACTCACTCAGGCCCGATACAACCATTAGGTGCAAGCATTAGACTAGCGGTGGAATGGCAAGCAATGTTTCCATCGCTCTGCTGAGGCTGCAAGGCAACACAGGCTTGTTGGTGAGAGAAGCCGTATTTCTCTTCACCTTCTGCTTTTCTTTCCGTTGAAATGTATTGTTCGCGATTGCGGTTTCAGTTCCTAGCTGCATTTCTTGGGGCCAACGTCCTGTGGTGATGTGAAGCGATGCTGATTCATAACGCTTTTGTCGCAGCGAATTTGTCTGTCCTTCATCTTGTTTACGCGTTGCATACTGCTAGTATGTCAGTGATTGATTTTAGACAGATGTGGTATGTTCACATTTTATTACCGGTGCAAATTTCGCTTTTTCTAGCTGGACTTTGCCTTGGCTGTTTCGTATTAAATGTAGTGTTGCTTCAACACAAGATGCTTTTTGAAATGTATGATATCCATGTCATATCAGTAAGTAGATGGCGTTTTTCTGTCATTCAACACAAATGTTTTGTAGTTTAACTGTTATTACCTGATGTATTGATGTCATTGAAGCACCAAATCCATGTAATGTATTCTGTTACGGTCAGCTGAGGTAATGCATTTGAACTGATTCAATAATTTCAGGCTTTGCTGTGAGAGAATGACAGAAAGGCTATATTGCTGAGAACCCTATCTGTGAATCTGAGAATCTATCACTGCTCGGTTCCCATAAATCAGCGTCACAGTCGATCCATGCCGGTTCCTTCACATTCCATGCCATTGTCTCATCCATCTGTGAGTTGCTGGATTCCATGATCTCGCCGTTCTCCTTCAGCGATGGCTGTGTCTGTGTGCTGTAAGTTTTCCGAGGAGCGCTTTGCTTCCGTCACGTTTTGCATGACCGTTTACCTTTTGTGATTCTGTGACACCAAACCCTACTGAAAAGTTGTACTTTCAGCCTTGAAGATGGAATCGGAAAAGCAAGACAGTGAGCAGAGCGAATCCATGAGCCCGTGCAGCATCGGCTCTGACAAGCGTGCCGAAGACAATGCCGAGCCCCAGATGCAAGAGTTCTTCGCTGGGGAAAGGATGGTGCCAGAGAGCCCCACCATGGACATGCCCTGCTTTGTTCCTTCAACTCCTCAGAACCAAGCCAAAGAACCAACACGATCACTCACTCTGCAGCCTACGTATGGAGAGCCCATAACCGTATCTGAGAAGCAGCCGTCAGTGGAGATGGTTGAATTCTGCACCATCGCTGAACCTTCTGAATTCTCTTCATTGGAAGTCAAAGCCCATGGAGAAGACTCTGCAAAAGAGACGCTTGACAAATCTGGGATGTCCACATATTTTGAAACCTCGACTGTGGATGTTGATGAAGCTCCACGTAATCGTGCAGAAGGTTACTATGAACTGAGCACAGTTGGAGAGGAGAACACTGAAACTGATTCTTTGACCCAGGAAATCAGCTACAGCACACTTGCCCAGATCCAGGAATTGCCAGGAACCCAGAAAAGCTCAACAGAAGACACCAGGGGTTTCATGACTCCTTCTGACAGGAGTAATGATTGCAAGCTCTCCCCTGGCAAATTAGCTTTAGATCAGAGAAGTTACTCCCTTAATATTACTATTGGCTCAATTGATTCCAGTGGGCAAGGCAAACCTAGAAACTTCTCTCCTTTAGCTACTGATATAATGTCCTATACCAGTGGAAGTCTAGATGATTCGGCAGACTACCTCCCAGTGACTACCCCCGCTGTGGATAAACCGCCACCCTTCCCTCCGATGATCCTGGAGACAGCAGCCTCTGTCACTTCGGATTGTTCCTCTCCACCACAGAGTACTGGGGCAGCTACCAAATCCAGCCCTCAGCCAGAATCTCCTGGATCCCCTGAGGACACAAAGTATACCTATAAAAATGGTACAGTCATGGCACCAGACCTGCCTGAGATGCTGGACCTTGGGACACGTTCTAGGCTGGCCTCAGATAACACTGACCCAGATATCATCCCAAAAAAATCGGAGGTTCCCGTTGAGGTCTTCTCTGGTGACCCAATGGCTAGTTTTGTTGCAGGACAATTAAGTCACTCAGGCAGCAAATCTGACAGTCAGATAGAAGAGATGGGCTATTGTGTGTTCAGTGAGTATTCAGGGCCCATGCCATCCCCTGCTGATGTCCTCAGCCCCATTGGTTCATCCGCTCAAGTCTTTACTCCCTCTGTCCTTGAGGAAAAGGTAGCCGAGCAGGCAAGAAGACTAGCAGTCAGAGACACGTCCATGGAAGACAAGAACCAGTCAATAGAAGTTGTTGATGGTGACCTAAAAATAGACCAAAATCAGACCGACAAAAATGGCGCAGCTGAAGAAAAAGTCGGGGCAGATGAAAAGCCGGATACATCTGAAACCAAACCCGAGCCAATAAAACCAAGCCCACCCACTGAGGCATTTGTGACCCCAACTGTGACGGTCACTCTGGAAGAAAGCGGGAGATGCGGGAGCGGGGCCGAGCGTCAACACAGCGGCGATGGCTCTGTGTCGGACATCGAGATTGCGGACTACGAGAGGCAGATACGGAAGCTGGAGATGGAGGACCGTCCTCTCAGCATGGAGGAAGAGCGAGAGCTCCAGGAGCTGAGGGAAAAGGTCAAGCTAGTTCACCAGGAGGCCTACGAAGAGGTGGATGCCGAGGACGTGTACCAGCTGACCGGCGTGGCCAAGGACCACATCGCCAAGCCAGCCAAGACCTCTCCAGCCTCCTCCGTGGAGAGCGTTATCGATGACGACAAGTTGCTGTCTCCGGTGCTCTCGCCAGCCAAGCTTAGACAAGTGGAAGCCTATGGTTCTCCCAAGAGAGTGGTCTCGCCCGTGTTGGGCACAAGCAAGGACGTGGCAGAGAGGAACATAAAGGAACAGAAGGAAGCGGAAAAGAAAGAGAAGGAAGAAGTTGAGAGGAAAATGATGGAAGAGAAACAGAAGAAAGAGGAAGAGAAAGATAGCGTGGCAATGGAAGACAAGTTGAAACTCGAGGAGGAGGGGAAGTTGAGGGAGGAGCAGGAAATGAAAGAGAGGGAAATTAAGAAGAAAGAGGAGGATGACAAAATTGAAAAGGAAGTGAAAGCACAAAAGGAGAAAGAGGACAGAGAAAGGGAAGAGAAAGAAAACATAGAGAAGATTGAGAAAGAGAAGCATGAAAGAGAGGAAAGAGAGAAGCAAGAAAGAGAGGAAAGGGAGAAACTAGAAAAGGAAGAGAATGATAGGAAGGAAAAGGAAGAGAGAGAAAAGAAGGAAGAGGAAAAGAAAGAAAAGCAGAAGGCAGAGAAAGAAAAGGAGGAGAAGGAAGCGATGGAAAAGAGGGAAATTGAGGAGAAGGCAAAGAGGGAAATTGAGGAGAAAGCAAAGAGGGAGAAGGAAGAGAAAGAAAAGGAACAGAAAGAGGAGAAGGAGGAGAGCCCTGAAGTGGCGGAGATGAAGAGGGAGAGTCCTGACGCCACTCCTGAGCCTAAACCTGCCTCAAGTGTCGGGATGGCTTTGGAGGCCACTGAAACTGTTGTTGGCCTAGGAGTGAAGCAGGATGAAGAGGATAAAACACCCACTGAGAAGGATTCTCTGGAAGCTGAGGAGGAGGATGATATCGAGGTGTTGGATGGGACTGGGGAAAGAGCTGGGACTTCCACACAGGCTTGCAAGGAGACCCCAGAGCCCCGGGCAGCAATTGAGTCTGTGGTAACCGTGGAAGACGACTTCATCACCGTCGTCCAAACCATTGATGAAGAAGGAGAGGAGCCGGGACACAGCGTTCGCTTCTCCGCTCCCCCAGAGACTGGAGTCCACCATGTCCCTGGTGCCGAAGAGGAAGAAGCCTGTGTGGAGTTGGCCCAGGAGGCTGAGATGGAGGCTGGCAGTCTAGAGGAGATATTGGATGTCCCTGAGGCCCAAGAGGCCCCCTCCTCTCCAGATAAGGGGGCCAAGACCACGGAGACAGATGGACGGACGGAGGACTACGACAGGGATGAAACCACCATCGACGACTCCATCCTGGACAGCTCCTGGATCGACACCCAAGGTTATCTTTTTTGTCACTTTTGCTGTATTATTGGTTTTGCTTCATGCATCTTCTAATTTATTGTATTTGTCTGTCCCTAACTACCTTCCGTCATTCTGAACTTCCTTGCTTCAATGTGTTACTGCCTATCATACAAAAATGTATATATTTATTGATGTAATATCCCTGCAACTCAACTTGACTGCAGACGATGACAGGAGCATGGCCACGGAGATGGAACAGCTGCCGCTGGTGCTAAGCCCCGCAAAGACGTCTGACCCGACCCAGGAGAAGCAGCACGCCAAGCAAGAGAAAGCGGTGAAGCCAAAGGCTAAAGAGGGCAGGGCCAAGGGCCGCGTGTCCACGCCAGAGCGCAAGCCTGTGCGCAAGGAGCCGGTCTACATCCCCAGGGACGAGGTCAAAAAGAAAAAAGGTGGTTCTCTCTTCAGTGCCTCGGTGTCACGAGTATTCCGTACCAATGCATGCACTTTTGTAGTTGATTGTCTCCGGATGACGAGCGTGCACACACACACACACACACACACACTAGAGTGCGGATCGGGCCGGAATTTCCTGTCCGAGCCCGGCCCGCGTCTGACAGAACCGTAACCGAACCCGACCCGAGCCCGACAGGCATCAAGCTTTTTTTTTTTTTTTGCGCAACATGCGCGGGTTAACGCGCGGGTTACTTAAACATTTCAAATCGCACAGATGTGAGCGAGCCCGACCCGAACCCGAGCATCATTTCTAAATATTTGCCTCCCCATACCATCCATCCTCTAACACACACACACACAGACACACATACATGCGTGAGATACCACAGTCGCTGTCCGGTCTTCCCAGCGGTGTGAATGGTGTCCTCTGCCTCTTGTGTCGCAGCTGTGATCAAGAAGACGGAGCTGACCAAGAAGGTCGAGACCCGCTCGCCCGCCAGGAGGAGCACCATGAAGCCGTCGGTGCGCCAGACGCGGCCCATCCAGCACCACTCGTGTCCCAGGAGGAGGGTTACAGGTGACTCTGTGGCGCGTCGCCGGCCACCGCCAACCACCGCCTCATCCCGCGCTTCACCCATCCGTTTATTTGGAGCTTTGAAAAAAAAAAAGCTTTTTTTCTTTGATTTGTTTTTTGCCATTTGTCGTTTTTGTGTTGTCACACACTTTTGTTTATTTTTGCATTGTCATTGCCAAATAAAGAAAAAATATTTCCATCATCATTTATCATTTGACCTTTTATTTATGTATTTATTTATTTGTATATATTTTTTTTATCATGCCTGTGATGTGTAACATGTTTGTCTCATACATGTGTAGATAACACTTGATGATATTCCCAATGCAAAGATGATAATATACCCAGTGCTGTATCAATCATATCTGATATTTAAAAAAAAAAAAAATTGGATGTCAAAACACATTCAAATGACACTGAAATAGTGGTCCAAGTGTATCACGTTTACTACTAAGTAAATTATTTGATCGATAGATTCAGCATCAGCTGACCGACCGAGTGAAGACGAGTACTGGCACGTAACAACTCCATCTTGATAATCACAGTCCACATTTTGTGGAGCTCGTCGTGCCTCGTTCAGGTGTGGGTATAAAATAATGTATTATGTCAGACCTGCAGTGCACTTATTCTGGTTAATCACATCAGTTGCCAGGCAACTGGTGTCATGCAGTTGTGTTCTTTGTTCTGATTGGCCGGTCGGATGTTCTTCAGTCAAAGACACATTTAGCCTGTCATTTCTGATGGATCATCCTCTGGTGTCACACGACATAAAAGCACAGACTCTATATTACACGATTTTTTTGTTGTGTAATATTAGAATATGTTGTCATTGACGACGTGCGGATCTGTTACCGAGCCCACATTACTGAACACAGAATATGCCAAATATCAACTCAATTCTAATTATGGATATTTGAGGAGAGTAGGCACGCATGTAAAAGTTACGTTTTTCAATGCAAAGTGTATCCGTGCAGTAGGCCTAGTCTACACGTGAACAAAATGTGCATAAAATGACCCTCCCCCTATCCTGCCGCGGCTTATCCAAGTCTTCCTCTCTCCCGTTGTCCTGTCTCCTCTTTCATTGCCTGTCTCCTCTTGTCGTCGCTCAGCCACCTCGACAGACGGCCGCCACCCCTTCAGCATCGCGCGGCAGTCCCTGGACCGAGTGGTGAGTAGTCCTGCCGCCACACGCCAACCGGTGGGGAAATCTGTCCGGACCAAGACGTCCAATAAGATGCCCGGCGACAGATTTTCTGGGCTTGTGGTCTCCGCAGTGAGAAGGCGGTGAAACAAAGTCCTCGTTTGGATGTAAAAGGAACGAAAGATGAAAAGAAAGTTAGATGTAGCAGATTGATGCAACAGACTGGTTTTCAAAAAGGAAATGGTTTGGTTTATTTACTATGGGTGTGTATGCAGCGTCTGGCATTTTCTCCAGTTTTGACTTTGTTGAACTCGTTCTACATTCTACTATCTGGAATTGTATCATGTTTCATCATTGTGTTAGTCAGTTTGATCCTCCCGCACATGCATTGATTAGCAGAATAATTCTGCTATTACCTGGGCAGCTATTGCTGCCCAGGTGTTGGAGCTGTATGCTCCGTTTCTGTCATCAAGTGACTGTAGTCCTGAAGACCCTTCACCCAACTCAACCCCACCTCCCACCCCCGTTTGTCCCACTGTATCACAAGCACATGTTTTCATTGAAGCCCGACCGATATATCGGTTGGCCAATTTTATCACCAATATATCACAACTTTGAATATCGGTGATATATCAATACATTTTTGACACTAGTCTAGGCTCTAGTTTTCATTCATAGCACTTTTAGTCTTTGTTATATTAATTCTCATTGTTGTGAATTTTTCTGTTCTGTCTTTTGGGTGAAATTCGTCCTACGCAAATGGAATAATTGTCATCATCATCATCATCATCATCATCATCAACATCATCACCATCATCTTCATGGTCTTCATCCAGCCACATCAGTGCCATGCTAAACGCTTGCCACCCACAAAGATACCTGTGTCTAAATCCCGGGTGGCTAACAGCCCTCCCCACCTGGCAGCTCGGCCAGGCTCCGCCCCCTCGTGCCGCTCATTGGCAGAGGACGTAGATAGGCCCCGCCCATCGTCAGCTGAGCCTCTAACCTTCCCTTTGTGTCATAGAGCCGTAGGCAATAAGGTAAGCCGTAGGCAGTAAGGTAAGCCTTATCACGGAAGTAGTGGAAGATAGACCCCCAAAAAACGTGGTTATTTATAGTTACTTTTCAGTAGCTCCTATATTTGAGATTCTGAAATAATTATGAAGAAGTCGTTCTTTAATTGAGCTGGGGTTTTATTTGAGCTGAATCCATTTAGCAAAACTGCCCCGGCCAAGATAAAGCTACACAGCAAGTCACACACAGTTTGGACAGACAACAAATTAAACAAATTCTTCGTTTGGAGTCCTAAGAACTAAGAAGAACGGAAGTTGAATCAATACCTCAGGATTGAGGTGTAAATGGATTCTTAAACATTTCCCTACCTTTTCATCACGTATTGTACACGTCACCGTTCTCGTCATAACAGAGTGTGTGTGTGTGTGTGTGTGCGGTGTGTGTGTGTGTGTGTGTGTGTGTGTGTGTGACAGGACGGAAGGTCATGCAGCCCAGAGAAGCGTGCCTCCGTGCCACGGCCGGCCTCCATCTTGACCCGCCACGGTCGCCACGGTCGCCACGACCAAGAGGAGAGCTCCACCTCCATCACCAGCTCTGGCTCCACGGCCCCACGCAGACCCACCTGTGAGCCAGCCCCCCCCACATATATCCTCCTCCCCCATTCACTTTGGATTCACGGCTGTTAACATGTTGTATACTAGCAATGGTTAATCTAGCAATTGAAATGCTTGAAACTTGTTCTGGTGACTTTCTTACTGTATTAGTAGCAATGAAATGTTTTACCTTCTGAAATGTTTTACCTTACCTTTGTAAGTCGCTTTGGATAAAAGCGTCTGCTAAATGCCCTAAATGTAAATGTAAATTAACAACAATGGGAAATGGCTTTAAGAGAGCCTATGTCTGTCTCTTTGTCTCCCTGTCTCCCTGTCTTGTTTTGTTTGTTGCCTCCTCTTTGCTGTCTCAACACGGCTATACAACGTGTTTCACGACATGCACTGGTGAACATGTGGATGCTGTGTAGACGACTGGCCCACTTGGCTTCCCCTCACGCTCCACACTTCCATTACGCCTCCCAGTTCATTACGAATTCCCTACTGTTTTCTCATTACAGCGTTCCGCACCGAGATGAAAGCCGAACACAGGATTGGACGTGCCTCCAGCATGTCAGGTAGAGTTTCCATTACTCACGGATCGATAGGCTTGCACTATATTAATTTTCTCAATTTCTTTCATCGATCTTTCAGCCATTTGCATTTCATTGGAAAGAGGATCCTGAGGTTCAGGCCTTGAAGGGTTTGGCATCCCCTGTTACTGATGAGGGGGAGAGAACGCGTGTGTGTGTGTGCGTGCGTGTGTGTATGTGTGTGTGTGCCTGTATGTGCGTGTGCGTGTGTGTGTGTGTGTGTGTGTGTGTGTGTGTGTGTGTGTGTGTGTCCCTCCATGCTAGTGCTTACAAACGTGGTCCTACAGCGCCATGCACAACCTATGCAGCGTATTCTTTCATTGTTAATATTCCCACACCAGATGCAGTTCCTCCCGCTGTACTCCCCCCTCCCTCCCCCCCCCCCCCCCCACAGCCCCTCCCCCCCCCCCCCCCCCCCCTGGCCTGTCTCCCGCGGGCATTCGCAGTAGCAGTAGCGCCCGCACAAAGGAAGACCCACGTGGGGGGGGGGAGAGAGAGAGGGAGAGACAGACATAGAGAGAGAGAGAGAGAGAGACATAGAGAGAGAAAGAGAGACGAGAGACAGAGAGAGAGAGAGAGAGAGAGAGAGAGAGACAGAGAGAGAGAGAGAGA
>OMKI01029860.1:0-10157 GCA_900302315.1 Phycis blennoides
CTGAAGGTTTACTGCAGGTCTGAGATGATGGGGGACAGGGCCCATCATTCACCTGAACTGCCCGGTGTCCTAGACGTCCCTGGACTGGAGGGAGAGGACCATGAGCTCTCGGGTTACGTTCAGGATAACTTTGACTTCCTGGACCATATAGACTGCAGCGCCTCAAACCAGGTGTGTGTGTGTGTGTGTGTGTGTGTGTGTGTGTGTGTGTGTGTGTGTGTGTGTGTGTGTGTGTGTGTGTGTGTGTGTGTGTGTGTGTGTGTGTGTGTGTGTGTGGTTGTGTGTGAGTGTGTGTGTGTGTGTGTGTGTTTGTTTGGATATGTGTGTGTGTGTGTGTGTGTGTGTGTGTGTTTTTCTGTTGTGTGTGTGTGTGTGTGTGTGTGTGTGTGTGTGTGTGTGTGTGTGTGTGTGTGTGTGTGTGTGTGTGTGTGTTTGTTATTGGTATTGCTATTGCTATTGCTATTGCTATTGTACAGCTACCTATAGCTGCTGCTACAGGTGACTACAATCTCCTTTTCTCCATAATCCTGGCACACAAACTCAGGTTACCTGAAACACAGGCCACAGCCACCTGACAGCCTCTCTCAAACAACTCCAAAGTACAACATGCTTAAGTGATGATTTCAGTGAGCTATGGACAGTCTCTATTAGGTTCATCGTTAGTGGATGTACACAGCCTCATACAGTTCATACGTTATAAGCAGACAGGCTCCAGACGACCTGCCGCCCCCAACCAGGAAGTGAAACGGGTGGATTGGCGGGGTTACTTACCACATTCCTCCCTTCATCGCGTTCCCTTCGACCTTCAGGTGAACGAGTTCTCCGTGGAACCGCCCGGCTACGAGGACGACGAGTACGAGGAGATGGAAGCGCACAGGCTGGTTCTCTCCAGTTCCCCGCAGGCGTACAGGGACACGCGACCGCCGGCGCACCTCCTGCACCGACGGTCCGAGCCCAACCCCGGACTGGGCCGGCCCGACCCACACCACCTGCCCTTGCAACGGCTCCACCACAGACAGATGAAGTCCCTCAGCCTGCCCTACATGAGCACGTACTACCGGCCGTCCGAGTACTCCTCCTCCTCCTCCTCCGGGGACGAAGGGGACGGCTGCAACGCCCACGACGAGGACGACGATAGCATCGGCAGCGACGACGATGGCGACAACGACGACGAGTGCATGTTCTACAAAAGCCTTCCCTCGGGTTACGCGCTCCACAATCTGACCCGGGCCGAGCCAGACGATGGGTTCCCGTCTCCACCTCCGGCTGATCAATTTGTTGAGCTCCACGTTGACGAGGAGCCCGGCGCCACCTCTGAGGCCGCGGTACTCGGCGGCGTGGTCGTCGCAGGACCTCCGGGGAATGGCGAGACACAGAAAATGGAGCGTGAGCACGCGGTGAAGAACCAAGCTGAGGAGCAAAGGGAGGGTGAAATTGAGAGCTGTGAAGGAAACGAAGCACAACCTGAAATGCTAAATCAAAGGTAAGATGAACTGATACATATGTAGCCAGTAAAATGATAGTACATACGTAGAGTACATACATTTCATCACAACATTCTGCTCAATAGCAATATAACCCTTATTGAAGTAAAAAGCTTAACATGGAACATTTGTAAACGATGCAAATAAATGAGTTAGTTCGTTTTTTTTTTGTCTCACATATGGATTGTCTCCATAATCATCCTCTCCCATTTACAGAGTAGAGACAGGAGACCACCACCTTGTGGTCCATACCAATCCAGCTGCTGGTGGATCAGACCCCCTGTCTCTCATACCAGAGCCTGAAGAGGCTATGGAGTGCTCACTGCAAACCCAAGTCCTCACAGGCACCGAAGCCACGGCCGAGGTTAGAGTCGAAGAGAATGACATTCCCCTTAGGTGTGGGAAAAACTCTGGGATTGGTTCACCTGAGGTGACAACACCTCCATCTCCTCAGATAGAGACTTGGGCCTTACCAGGTGGAATCCTTGATGTGTCTGCAGAGTTTTGCGAAGATCTGCCCGATCCCCCGTCAGATGGTTGGGAAGACGACGGAATGAACAGTGTTGAAGGAAATGGGAGTCAAGAGACAAGTGACTTAGTTGAGGAGATGTGTGCAGGAGCTCCGCATGGAGAGCCCAAGAGAGTGCAGGGTTACAAGAGCGATGTACAAGTGCCAGAGGCTGACATCTGCATGCTAGACCCCAAGGAAGAAGATGTTCCGGGTGAAATGGTACAACGGCAGTCTGAGCCCATTGAGAGGCTAGATGGTTCTTCAGAAGAAATAGGAATGATACCAAGAGATGGAGAACAGCCGTCTGGAGAAGGGGAAACAGAGCTTCAGGTTGTGGAACTTGATGTTCATGATTTGGAGGAACGAGTGAGAGGAAATAAGGAGGAAACAATGGTCCAGAAAGATGAAGCTGGGATCACGGAAACGCCAATTGGGAGTTCTGGGGAAGTGTTTGACCAACAAGCCAGCAAAGACCCAAGGAAAAATGAAGATCTAGCGCCAATAGAAAGTGATTCAACAGTTGAAAGCGTACCAGATGACGGGCACGACAGAAGAGATGGAAAAAATCAAGAAGAACAAGAGAAGATGTCAGTTTGTGGAGACAGTAAAATTATTGAGGCCTTTGGCCTCCAACCAGAGGCTCCAGAAAAAGAGACAAAGGATGAAGGCAGCACCAGAGAGCCTTCTCAACCACCAGTGAGCATGGACAGAAAAGCCGACAGAACAAATACAAGTCAACGAGACGTGGCAGAGTCAAAGCACGACGCGTTAAAGGGGCGTGTGGAAAGCGACTCCGCAGTGGGGTCCGAGAGAGGTGTCGGTAGAAAGCTTGTAATTTCTCACCAATCTCCTTCTAAAGTTTACCAAGTCCGGTCTGTGCCTGTCGTGCCACCAAAGCCCCAGCACTGCAGGCTAACAGCCCTGAACCTCCGGCAGCAGCAAGAGCAGCAACAGCAGCAGCAGCAGCAGCAGCAGCAGCAGCAGCAAGAGCAGCAGCGAAGTGAGGGCAGAGTCCTAGACAGAGAGCGGGAATGGAAAAAAGAGACCCCGCAAGATGACATTTATGTTGGGGAGGTGGAAGCAGCAGGAGAGGGCGTGGATGAGAAACGAGGGGAGGTAAAGCAGAGGAAGGGGCCAAGCGTAGCGGAGAGGCAAAGGAGGAGTAGGGACTGGGAGGACATCACAGCGAAGGACGCCAGCGCTAAAAACAATCCCCTCAGTATGTGTTTTGATGAGGCGGTTGCCAAAGCAACCATGCGGCGAGAAAGGGAGAGAGAGAGCAGTGACAGAGACAGGCAGAGGGATTGGGTATATGAATGAATCGCTGTATATTGCATGGAACAAACTGTACCACTTTTTTATTTTTTCACGTTACTTTACGTAACTTTTCTTTTAACTTTAAACTCTTTTTCTATGATATGATCATACATATAGGTCACGTGAGTGAGTGTGTGTGTGTGTGTGTGTGTGTGTGTGTGTGTGTGTGTGTGTGTGTGTGGGGTCATGCAAACGGCTGCTACATACTAATCCATTTCGAAAGAATTAAGTATTATAGATTTTAACAGAAACCCGTATTCTGACCTCAAGTATTTTGAATTAGGCTAATTTAATGTAATTAATGTTTTTATATCCTGTCAAATTAGTAAGTAATGTTTTTTTTCTCAAATAAAATCATCTTGCAACCATTTCTCTGTCACTTTTATTATGAGCATTACGGTCGCCTCCAACGCAATATCCGTCCTTCATTTTCCCGGACGTCAACAAAATAAGGCAAACAGTGCCAGACAGTACATATACATATATGTTTTTAATCGACAAGTGCTTGTTTGACGTTTCAATTCGTAGACACGATGTCTTCACCTTCACCTTTTAGCGTACAAATGTCGGCAATCATGGATGTTCTGTCGAAGGCGGCGGTAGCCGAAATAACCAAGCTGGTTGAGGACGAGGCTGTCATACTACGACTTGAAATGAGTCGGAGAGACAGCGAAATACTGGAACTCAAAAGAAGTTTGAGACAGATGGAAGTCGATCTCTTCAAAGCGCAAGAAACCATCGCTAAAGCAGAAGCCACAAGGTGTGCAGAAGACATCAACGCGTTTGCAGTGTTCGGTCTTCAAGTGAGGGACAGAGGTAAGCAATGTTCCCACCGCACAACATCCTCACTGCTCATCCAGTTCTGCGCTCCTAAAGCCACTTCTCTATGATCCCAAAGTAAGAAAAACAAGGTTGCTTCTTGCTTGACAAACCCTAAGCTGGCCCTTATTCATGCACGACAAGCATCCCGTTTCACAAACTGCGAGGCAAGGAACCAGTCTAGCCTCTCAGCTCAGAGGATAAGGGTAAACCTCATTTGTTGTTTTTTTTGCAGTTGAACACGATTTTCATATGCCCCACGGAACAGGGGACCACATCCACGAGCAGATAGACCCGAGAGTGAAGGTCAAGTCTGAGCCGGTGGACGAAAGGGATCAGCCTTCACTAATGAACACAACCAACACAGATATAGCAGAGATTGCTAAGTTGGCCTTTAACCCTGAAGAGGACATGGTCTCTTCGTGGCCGTCCAGTACCGCTTTTGAGGACGTGTCTGTGGAACAAACCCATCCTTCAGATCCGGCTCAACACGGAACAGCGGCCAACTGGAATTCCGCGGGAGAACCCAAGGGTTCCGGTGCGTCGCTGATGAAGGAAGTGACCCAGGTGCAACCGACGTGCACAGGAAGTACAATTTTGCAGTCGAACCCCACGACAGAATTCTCCTATCTGTCCGGCGAGAGCGAGGGCGAATCCCTGCAATGTCGGCGTCTCATGCAGGCGGGGCTTTCACAGGCAGACCTCCAGAGGTGGGCTTCCGTCGGCAACATGTTCGGTGATAACGTCCCCGGCAGGAAACCAACCAAGGCGGTGAAGGTGGCGAAGGGCTGGCGGGCCAACCAGAAACTCCCGCAGTCCGGCCACGGCCACTTTCTCCACAGGACTCAAAAGCCCTACAAGTGTCAGGAGTGCGGCAAGTCCTTCACGCAGAAGACCCGGCTGAACTCCCACCAGAGCGTGCACACGGGGGAGCGACCCTACAGCTGTCAGATCTGCGGCAAGCTGTTCTCGCGCCAGGACAACTGTGTGCGCCACGAGCGCTTTCACAGCGGCGTCAAGCCCTACAGGTGCGAAACGTGCGGCAAATGCTTCACCGCCCTGAGTAACGTCAAAATACACCAGGAGATCCACAGACGAGGGCAGTGATGACGATGGCGGGTTTTGTAATGTGATACCCCGCCATCGCTGACACTGTATATGATTCAGTCTGGCGTTATGAGTCTGGTCGTTGGGAGGAGCATCTGACCGCCTGAACGTTGTCTGAACCCAACACTTTGTCTGTCTTTGTGCTGTTTGTCAGTTTTGATTACTGCCTTCCGTAATGTGCACCCCGTTTTGAAGTGGACTTTCACGTGACCAACGTTTTGCAGGCCTGCCAACCTTGAAGAAATTTTGAGTACATTTACATTTACATTTACATTTACATTTAGGGCATTTGGCAGACGCTTTTATCCAAAGCGACTTACAAAGAGTACATTTGTCATAAGAAGGTAACACACAGTTACCTGTGTAGGTAACACTGTGTACACACAGGTGAGTACACACATGCCCCCCAACATCCCCCGGGCCCCCCCCGCGCGCACCCAACAGATACCCCACAGTTGGGTATCTCACCGGTGGGTGGGCAGCGGTGGAGCGTACATTGGCGGGGGGCCCCGGGGGATGTTGGGGGGGGGGCATGTGAGTGGGGGCATTTTTCCAAGGTTGGCAGGTCTGGTTTTGTAACATTTTACATTGGCGTCCTTGTTAGTCGTAACCCAATCATGAGCGATTTGCGACAAACCTTTCCCTAATATGTAACACCCCACTCCGAGCATTGCATCGCTTACTTGTGTGAGTACACTGTGACAGGACACTGATGTAAAGTGTAACCCACTTTTTTTCGTACAACGCTACTTTGGTTCTGACTGAACGTGGAGTATGAAAGGCCCCTTGTGGGTCGATGCGTTGTTCAGAGTTTTGAAGATACAAATGAATTGTATGTTAACCTCTTGTTTGGCCTAATGTATTCCACTTTTTCTACCGCTAAGCAGTTTTTAACCGCATAAAGTGTTTGTGACAGTGTTCAAGCGACTGTTGCCGCTTTCTGGGTGTAGTTGGCGTAGTGACAAAGGTAGCCTACAGAAAAGTATTGGTAAACAAAAGGTAGGTAAGACAAGTCAATACAAAAACGAAAAAGGCATTATGAATGTTGTGATTTGTTTTTGGGTGAGTGTATACTACAAATTGCTTTGTATGATGCAATAGTGCAAAAGGGAAATGATTACACAGTACTAAATGTGATCTGAAAATCAGTTTATCCTGAAGATAGATTACCTAAATGTAGCAATTCAGTTTTCCACATTTTCTGAAGAAGAATAGTGGTGAAACATTTGAACGTAGGGTGACCACAACTAAAATCACGTGTTCTATACAGTTTTGCACACACTTGTGAAAAGCCATGTGTACTTACGCCATCACCACTACAACTGTTTTACCAGTGATCAGCTAATGCCTGGTTAGAATATGTCAGTGCTGTATCAGGTGAGTTGAGTACGGCCTGAGACAGGGTTACATACAACAAAGATGCCAAGTGTGATTGGGAAGTCATTCACAAATTAGCCTTTTCAGGCATTGCCTGGGATGGGAAGCCAGGTAGGTTAGCTGCTTTACCTAGCTGTCAATATAATGCACATTAAAGCTGAGGGAACTAGCCAAAGTGAGCTATATTTTGAAAGTTTTCAACAGAAAAAAATCCCAGGGGTCCCATCAAAGCCACTCCTACAAAACACATTGCTAGTTTTAGCAATAGGTCTGCCTCTGGCCTTATGAGCCCTGCATAGAAGACTCCGGTCATGCGCAATGAGTGCACAGGCAGAGTGCCAGGTAGGTAGGTAGACAAACAGACAGACAGACAGACAGGTAGGACACCGAATAATTTCCTTCCGGCTGAATAAAATGGTTGAAGGGGCTTATTACAGGCCTGCGACCGCCACAGATAAATTTGATTGTATTGCTGTTACGACATTAAGACAACATTTAACAAACATGCACAATATATTGTAAGTTCATAGTAGGATATTGGTTTGCTGCGGGTTTTCTACAGTATTTTAGGTAATTACGTCATATCCGTAGGACGGAGGAACGCCTCTCCTGTTCGTCCATGATTCCTCAATGTATATATTAGCATGTAGCAGCACGTACGCTACGACAAAAGACATAACGTTGTGTCCTTTCGTTTTGTAAATGGGCTGCCTTACGTTGCTCAGTACAACAAGCTGCAAGCCTGCTCAAGGTAGCCTAGCGCTTTAAAGCCCACCTCTCGACGTATCCTTTAATACGTGTACTATGTCGAGTGTCGTCAATATACGAGCTCAGATTTCCTCCGTGGTCGATGCACTGTCCAAAGCTGCGGTTGCAGAAATCGCCAAAGTTGTCGAAGATGGCATGGTGGTGTGGCGCATGGAAATATGTCAACGTGATAACGAGATCCTGAAGCTCAAAGACAACATCAACATCCTCAGCAATGAGTTGAAAGCAGCGAACGGGGGTCAAGCTGGAGGGGCGATCATTACTGATGATGACCGACACGGTAGGGCTTACGATCCGACAGCGATTAACTCCAGACAAGGAGTCTGCTTCGGGTGAATTCTGACGCTGACAAGTCAAATGGATTTGTATAGTCTATGATTACATTTGCAAGCTATCTTGGATTGATGTTTTTCAATCTGAGAGGCTAGACCTTTACTTCTTGGTTCTCAAGGAATGCAATGCTGTGCCAGTAGCCTGGTAAACTAGTGCAATAATAAAGTGGTATGCACGTAATCGTAATTACTAAATAGTCTGACAGATGAATTAATTGGACAATGAACCCTTTTCACATGTTGCCTCATCGTAGGACAGGTGTTGCTCATAACCCTAATTATGGGTCTGCTTCTTTTATGTACCAGGGCACTGGGGAAAGCCTTGTACCCGTTGCCTGGTACATAAAAGGCGCAGACCCATAATTTGGTTTATGACACATAGCTGTATTTGGTTGGTTGGTTGGAACAGAACAATTCCTTTTTTCCCCCCTACAGATACCAATAATGCCTCCAATGAAAATATGCCTGACAAGGACTCACGCAGAGGGTCCACACCTGAGGTACAAGTCAAGATGGAGCCTGGGGAGCAGGAGGTCACCCAGGCCAGAGACACCCTGGCCCAGCAGGGCGCCGTACAGGCGCACTTCGAAAGGGAATCCGGAACATGGAGAGCTAGCTCCATGTACAACGCGGCTGGACTCGGCCCTCCTGACTATTTGGGTTTAGCAGAAGCCCCGCAGACGGGTCCCTCCTTGCCAACGGTGGTTGGCAGCACCCCTGGAGGTGGTGGTGGTGGCGTGGCCCCGGGGGCCATTCAGCAAAGCCCAGCGGCGCGTGAGCAGCTGGCCTTTAGCTATTACCGTAACACTTACAACCCGGTGCGATGGAGGAACATCAAGAGCTTGATGTTCAAGAGGGGCTTCGCGTGTCTGTACTGCGGCAAGAACTTCACGCGGAGAGCCCACCTCGAGAGGCACAAACTGATCCATACCGGCGAGAAACCCTACGTCTGTGAGCTATGCGGTAGGCGATTCAATCAGAAGAGCAGCGTCAAGGAACATATGAAGATACACCAAAAGGGTATGTTTAGGTGACGCAGAAGTGCACAGTCTGAGACCTGTTTGGTGATTGACATGCCTTTTTTTTTTTTTTATGAACGAATACCCTTTTTACGACTAAATACTTTGAGGTGCTCTCGTCTAGAGGGCTCCGCGTGTCAATTGTCACATAATGTTGTATTGTAATATAGTAATTGTTGGAGGTCAATTCTAGAGATACCCTAATGAATATGGTACATGTACAGGTCTTCAGACAAAACCAGAAATACAAGGCGCAGCAGAACGGCAACAAGGTCCCGAAGAGACATTTGGTACAGACACCCCTCAGATTGAAAACGGGGGCCAGTCTACTACAGTTAAGGACGAGTTGCCGAAAGAAGACGCCCAACCCGCCCCGGATGTTCTGGTGAAGTCGGAACCGGATGTGAAGGCAGCGACGCAACCCCCGAACCCTTGTCCCGGCGGAAGTCAACCGGCCAGGGAGGCGGTCTGCGGCCCCGGCGAAGACCCCAGGCTCTTCGACAGAGTCGGAGAGTCGTGGCTGTCGGGGCCTCACGTGAAGAAGAATCCAGGAGCGAGCGTCAACGGCCTCGTGGGGAAGAACATGCCCCCCGCGCCGGGACACGGCCCTTTGCACGCCGCGATGCGGGAACCCTTGCGGCCCTTTCACGTGTCCGTGAAGCCGCACAGACATCCCGGCGACAACGCCACCTCCCTGGCGCGATACTCGTCCCTGGAGTCCGTCAGCGAGATGGCCATGTCCGCCGGCTTCAACCGCATGCCGTGGCAGCCCCACTGGGCGTGGCGGAACCCCTCCTTTGAGCCGGAGAGGCCCAAGAAATGCTTTGTCTGCCACTTCTGTTGCAAGGTGTTCGAGCGCAGCGGGCACCTGGAGAGGCACGTGAGGATCCACACGGGCGAGAAGCCGTACGGCTGCCAGACTTGCGGCAGGTTCTTCAATCAGAAAGGCAGCCTGAAGCTCCACTTGAAGACCCACAGAACTGGTAAGTGTGTGTGTGTGTGGGTGTGGCATAAGTTCATAATTAACTAATGTTAAAAACAAACTAAATTGACAATTATCAAATCTAAAAACAGTACAGGAACATACATTTGGCCTTTTAATACACCAAACCACCGCAAAAAACTGCATGAATAAATGATGAATGATGATTTAACTTTCAAAGCTTATTGAAATGTTTTTTTTCATTTGTAAAGAACAGAGCATAGAGATGTTGGAGGCCCAGCAACAGGAAAACAACACCCACCCTCCCATGGCCCCCGGCACGTCCACACCCATGTCCGGACCGCCTGCCCCGCTGGGGGAACGGCTCCCCGACCCCTCCGCGTACGGCGCGGGCTGTGGCGAGCAGGCGGTCGCCGTGAAGCTGGAGCCCGGCGCCGACTACGCCCTGCCGGCGGCCGGTGACGCCGCGCACTGCATGGC
>OMKI01029860.1:13688-24956 GCA_900302315.1 Phycis blennoides
GACGGCTTCGCCCCCGCCCACCACCACCACCACCACCACCACCACCCCTCCGCCGCCTCCCCCCCCGCCACGCACCACCACCACCACAGACCCTCCCTGGGGGCGGCGGGCGGGGGCTCCGCGGCCACCCGGGGCTACATCTGCTCGCTGTGCGGCAAGGCGTTTGCGCGCCTGCACCAGTTCAAGCTGCACCAGCAGAGCCACAAGAGGCGGCGGGCGTTCTGGTGCGGCGTGTGCGGCAAGAGCTTCCAGTGCTCGTCGCACCTCAACATCCACCACCGCACGCACACGGGCGAGAAGCCGTACGGCTGCGGCCAGTGCGGCAAGCGCTTCACGCAGCAGAGCAGCCTGCGCGTGCACCAGCGCACGCACAGCGGCGAGCGGCCCTACAGCTGCGCGCAGTGCGGCAAGACCTTCATCCTGCTGCACCACCTGAAGAGGCACAGGATCATCCACGCCTACAGCTGAGCACGCGCGCACGCACGCACGCATACACGGCCACACGCATACACGCACAGACATACACGCACATATACACACACACACACCAGGACTGGGTAGAGGCGGTGTGGTGGGGGAGCAGGGGTATGGCAGCCGCAACAGTATGACCGTGAATCGAAATCGCTCACTTGTTCACTCGTTCCCTGATCCCTACGAGGGGAACACTATGTAGTATCGGTCACGTGAATCCTAACGTGAATACCATAATAAAATTAAAAAAAAACCCACATGATGAAAATGAGAACCGCTGTGCATCATGGGATATGGATGCGTGGGATTAGTGTACCCTCAGTTGTGGTGCATTATGGGTATGATGTCACACTACGAGACTTCGAACAGCACTACAAACCCCGAACAGTGAGCGAACGAGCGAGCAATTTCCTGCACGTCCTGTATTGGTGTGGTGTGATGACGTCATGGGCTAATGTAATTTCCTGATGCCACAACATGTGACCATATTTCACTCTAAACCACTCTAAAGAGATTTTAGTTTTTTATTTGTTATTTATTTCTCGAAATATGCTATTGCCATTCCATTTTTCTTTTGAAAGGTATAATAACTACATTTCACAGAGGCAAATAGTCGTTCCTTAAAACACCAGACTATGATATACGTATGTGTCAGCAGCCCCTGTTCTGACCTGATGCTCTGCATGTTCCATGTTAAAAACAAAGCTTAAGATGATCCCAAAGTTTATCTAACAAAGGTTGAAATTAAAAAAAGAAACAAATGTGTTTTTTTAAAGGACATTGCTTTATGCGAGCCTTTTTAAAAAAAAAACCCTGATATTTAAGTTGTGATGTTTGCTGTCCATTTGCACACAGATGTGCATGTATCGTAAACACTTCAAGCTGAAACCCCCTTACAGAATCCACATAAAGTTGCAAATAACTTATTAAACATCCTAAACCCAAAGCTTGTTTACAAAAGCGAGAGATGTGTCCTTTGACTTGTCTACTGTCTGTAGATTCCTAACTTTCAGTCAGAAGCTTCCCCTATGGCTTGAGAAAGCAAAGTGTATCCAGGCCCTTTGCATCTGATGTCACCGATGTGCACCATTGTGTGGCCATTTTGGAGTCAAAGGTGTATGGAATGGCTCCGTTCCAATTCTCTTATCTATCCTGATTCCGCTCACATTTCCTGCTGAGCTCTGGGTGTTTTGCTTCCGAATAAGCTGTTCCAGTGGTCGAATGCTCAGCAAGAAGCTCAATCAGCCGCTGAATCTGCCAAGGATACATCAGGAGGCTTTTTTGGCAATCAGTCATTATATGTTCACACGTCACACGTGGGATTTTCTATGATGGCCTAAGGTTGTGATTTGTCAGATCGCTGTCAGATCGCTCGGCTGTCCCAATTGCTCCCAATTCCACATTGCTCCTTTATCGTGCTACCGCTGGGGTAGGAAAGTTTTGGATCCAATGTGAAGGCTTCTCTGGTACTACCAAGAACAGATCACGATATTTAGACATTTGTTTTATATTTTATGTTATTTATTTTATTTATTCTCTGGAGAGACCATGCAGGGTGAGCTTTGATGCCCAAGTGTTTTGCTAGTGGGAAGTTACATTACATGTTAGTTACATGGAACCCAGCAGGAAAGGCAAATGGAGTGTGAGGCTAATGGCAATTCCTGTGTGGTGTAGGTTCTCTAGCCACGTCTGAGGTAAATTACAGCTAGCTGTGGCCTTCGCCTGACCCCTGCAACTATCTACACGAATCTACTTTTCGACACGATTCTACATGATTTCTCAGTCGATCTGAATTGATGACCCTCCTTAACAACAAGGATTCAGGTGGAAATCCCCCCTCAATGTAAATACATACATTGTTTACATAGAAAATGTATAACCTGTACATTGTATTGGGAGTGTGAATATCATTTATTTACCACGGACACGTTATGCATATCCGTGGCTTAAATATATCAAGACACAAGTTTGTTTACCCCCTAATAAAATGAATGAATGTCAACGTTTCCGTGCCCTGTGACAGTGGTCTGCCACAGCAGCAGAGGGCAGCAAACCCCCCTCGATAACAGCATTAGTCATCCACCAGTGTTGTGCTGCTCTGAATGAAGTGCCACGGGGACCGTCTGACTTCAGGGTAAATACACCGTTTCATTTGGGTTTATTTCTCCTCGGCCATGCGCCTGTGTCGAGCATCGTGATCAACCAGCAAAGAATTCAAGTATTTGTATGGAAGCAGTGTTCACACAGCAACTGGCAATGCATGCTGTCTCATGCATTGTGCTTGCTGTCTCACGTGCTTTACTTCATGTTCGAGAGACCGGCAACTGAGTTTGCTGCCATCGAAAGCTGAAAATGTATCAGTTTAGGAGTACCTACATTACACACACACCTTACGTCACAGAGAAGCAACCGTCTACAGAACATCCGACACAGGGCTAGACTTCTACATCTCTAGTGGTTCACTGTGTTTATTAATAATATTATTCACACAGACGTACCAAAGTAATTAGGCCTATAGACAAACCAGCTCTACAACATTACGGCGAAATCCTGTTTGACGTGTAGGTCTCCGGAATGTGCCCTGTATAATTGCCACTCTTAAGTGTCACTGCAGTTTGTCTTACGGGCTTACAGGTCTCTTCAAATATACCTCCATATTTATGGAAGTCTGTCATCATTCATCGACCTGTCCTCGGCTATATCTGCAATCGGACTGCTGGAACGACCGGAGCAACTTGTAGTGTTGTTGAGTAACCGCACACAACCCAGCCGCTGGAATGTGCAGAACCCACCTGAAGCAAAGGCTGTTGACTGTCGAAGCACGCTAAGCTGCCCTGACTACTAAGCACTGTCACCCTCGTGCTACATCACACACTACCCCGTACTGTTTAAAACACCGCTGAAGGAGCTGCCACCCGCCCTGGACGCAGACGTAAAAGTTGATTTAGACGTACACTGACACTTTACAGCTTATAAAAAAAACCCCCATGGCCTTGTATGGCGAAGGCATGGGAACGCTGTCCCGTCCCACCAGAAAGGTATTTGGGGCACCGGATGGGGGAACCTTATGGTTGCAGCAGCCAATCATTTTGGGTGAGGAACAGGGCGATGGCGACAGCACGAAGGGGGATGGGTAGGGTGTGTGTGTGTGTGTGTGTGTGTGTGTGTGGGGGGGGGGGGGGGGGGGGGGGGGGGGGGGGGGGGGGGGGGCAGGTTAGTGAGGGGTGAGGCCTGGGGCAATTGTTGCTGCTACAGAACATTCTGTACTTTTTGCCCATTTATATGTTTGTGCCAGTTGTGAGCTATACATTTGCCTTTAATATTTCACACACACACACACACACACACACACAGAATAATTGTTCCCCACAGAATCATTTATTGTGAATGAAGCAACATAGAATGTGAGAAATACAACCCAAGTTAGCCAAGTGAGACTAATGTGAGTTGGACTGTGGATGACCAAGTACAAAGTGTTGTACTTGGTCTCTTGCATAGGGATTAATGATTCTCAAACGTGTGCTTTGCAGTTGTTTCCGTAATCATTTCCACGTCACACAGGTAATTGGCACAGAACTAAACAGGAATGTTATCAAATCCTTTGATTGCTGTAAAATGAATAATAAATATTTTTTTCAGTCAGAACTGTCAGTATCCATCTAATCTTTAAGTGTAATCATTGCTTTCTGCATCATATTTTTAACAGTAGTCCAAGATAAATATATGGAATGTTGTAAACTTTGACACACACACACACGCACGCAGGATAATTCAAATATTGTCCATACATATTTTAAGCATCACATCTTTAAGTTTTAGCAGGGAATGTATTATGGAGGTGAAACAATAAATACAATTCTTAAATACGAGACAAAGGTGGAGTGGCTTCAAGTTCAAACATTGGTGCGGAAAGTATTTTCTCAAGGTACGTACATAAATTACCTATTTGGTATCGATTTATAAACATCTGTAAAACGGTGCGCGGGGTGCTGATGTGCCTGCAAATAGTTTTCAGTCTTCAATTTGTAGCCATCCCATCGTCTGTGTTCTTGCTAATGTTGCTTTGGTTCTTCACAATCAACTATGTAGGCTACTCTCTGCTATTTAGATGCTTGCTGTGTAACCTTTTCTCTCTACGCTTCCTACATTTAGCCTAAAGCCAGTCATGGGTGAATACAGTATCGTCATGTGCTTTCTATTCTTCTATAGCAGAACACTATTTTTGCTGTCAGTATTTTTCCACACTGTTTTTACAATGACAATAATGTCAATGTAATAGTTGTGAGCAGTGAGCACCTATGATATATATGTTATATATGTTATATATGTTTTTCAATAAAAAATAGCACTTGGGTGCAAAGGCTGGATGCATGTAGGGGAACCCCTGCACAGTAAATACAGTAAAATAGACCCTTACCAAAAACTAGACTCTGCTGTTTAAAAGACTGACCCAGCTATCTGGTGCCGGCTCAGCGTGGCGAGGGGAGTGTTAGCCAGTGAATTGGGAACGTTCAGCCTGCCGTCGGGGCCTAATGAGCGCTGTCCAACTCCAGCCGAGACACCATGGTGGACACCAGCTGCACCAGCTGGGCCGACCGGTCTCGGCCCGTCTCCAGCACCTCTTCGTGGTTGGCCCTCTCCTGGCTGGTGTAGTCCATCACCGACTGGTTGGAGATGAGCGAAAGAGCCATGCAGCGCATCCCGCAGTGGCGCGCCACTATCACCTCGTGGACGGTGCTCATGCCTGAAGAGATAGACGGGGGGGTTATAGCGGCAGGACTGGGAGGGCAGTGGTGCGGCATGCGGCGTGAGAAAAGCCGTTGGTTGTTTCCGTTGTCGGACGCGCAAACCCGAGACGGTGCACGCGGCGGTCGGCGACGGCGCAGTCCCGTTTTGCAGGAACTTTGTGGACTTACCGACCGCGTCCGCCCCGATGGCGTGCAGCATGCGGCACTCGGCGATAGTCTCGAAGGAGGGACCGCCCAGGACGAAGTAGACCCCTTCCTTCAGGAAGTCATTAAAGCCCAACTCTGCTCCAACCTCCAGCGCCAGCTGCCTGAGCTTCTTGTCGTAGGCGTCCGACATGCAGGGGAACCGGGGGCCAAACCTTGAAGAGGGCCGTGGAGGAAGGCACACATTAACCATCTTAACGGGAACGCCAGGGTTTGGCTTGTTGGGTTTGGCTCAGATCCCTTTAGAGTATCGGCATGTTATAATGATTCTCAACTGAGGCATTTTGAGTGGGTTGCACAACATATGCCAAACCTTAATCTTGAGAATCTTGAATGAACTGATGTTTCAATGTTAATTCATGTTGCAATGGTTGACTTTAAGTCATTGAGTTTAGCCCCAGCTTTTTGTGGCTCAATGATTTACCAGGAACAGTACATGAATGTTGATACCGCAATATGAGTAAGCACATTTTTCATTTTTGGGTTGTGATGTAATGATGTGATGTAATGGGCCTCAGGACCCACCTGGGTCCTGAGGCTAGACCAGTTGAGAACCACTGCCCTAAAGGGCTATGTTATTCAGACACTGTTGGGGACCACCGTTCTGGACTCCAGCCCCAAACCTCATTCGCTCATCCATTCACAACCCTCCATGCATCAAATCCCCAAAACATTTGTCCATACCTCGCCAAACCATCAATTACACAACAAATATTCATCCATCCATCACGTAGCCCCATTCATTCGTCTCTTCACTGCATCACATTGCTCATCTCCATTAACACACGCACGCACGCACACACACACACACACACACACACACACACACACACACACACACACACACACACACACCTCTCGTCGTTGGGCCCAGTCAGTGGGTTGTTCCCGGCGAGGCCAGGCATGTTGATGTGGTCCTTGATCACCATGACGTCCCCTACTCTATAGCCGGGGTTGAGGCCGCCGGCCGCGTTGGTCAGGAACATCGTCTGCACGCCCATCAGCTTGAAGACGCGGATGGGCAGCGTGATCTAGGCCGCATGGGAAGAGGAGACACACTGGAGGTAAACCACAGGCAGGCCCCAAGGCTATTTCCTGAGCCGACTGGTCAAGCAGGATTTCGCATCTCGCGGTTGTAACAGTTGTACAGCGTTGACACTCACTGGTCTCCCCGAGGCAATGGTAATGGGCTTTATAACACGTGCAACGCATTCGGAAGGAGCATTCAATCGGGTAAAACCAGACGGGACGATCCTATGAAAGCTGACTTTTTGTATTCGTAATTGTGCTGGCTCGACATGTCGTCATGTATTCCTGTATAGTTACTTTCTGGTAACCCGTGAATTGGATAAGGTCATGGCACTGACCTACTGTACACAAACTGTTTCGGCAGCTCTGCACTGTGAAAGTCAGTTTGAAAGCCACGACAAACTAAAATGAACAAACTGGGCCGTGCTGCACTTTCAACGCACAGGGAGCCGCGACTCACCTTTTGGATGGGGTAGCCCTCGTAGAGGTGGAATCTACCCTGCATGCACACACACGGCGTCCCTTGTAGAGTCCCAAAGAGAAGCCGACCCACGTGACCATGCACTGCAATAAGCACACGGACGGACACACACACACACACACACTGTAATGATCCCACGAGGCATTCATAGCCACAAGGATGTTGGCTACACACCAACAGATGCACAATACACACACACACACACACACACAAACACAGGTTACACACACACACACACACACACTGGGTGTGAGAGCTTACCTGTGCTTTTTGGGAAGTCAGGGATGTCCTCGTACTTTATGGCCACTGGGGATTCGAGCATCTCAGCCAGTCCCCCCAGCCCTGAGCCACAGACGATGCCCACCAGGGGCCGTACAGCAGTGCGGGCCAGCAGCCAATCACATATTTTTTTACATTCCTCATAGCTATTGCTGTCAATCGATATGGCCGGCATCAGTGGGAGAGGAAGAGGGAGTTGGAGGGAGGGTGGGAGGGGGAGGGAGTTGGAGAGAGAGAGAGAGAGAGAGGAAGTTAATAGAAGATGGGCACTGACATATGGATACGAAATGAAACAAAAACACACAATCTAATGTTTCATTGTCCATTAAGATTCATTATTGCTTAGATGTACCAGCAAGCTTCTAAGATAGGGCGGCTACTTTCCTAATGGAGAAGAAAATGCTCATCTCATCCACACACACACACACACACACACACACACACACACACACACACACACACACATAGTCGGGCTCTACACACAGCGCACATATTGACTTGGATTAAACTGCAGGGTCTCTTATCAAATCTCACTTTCTCTGCCATTCCATTGTCGTGATTGAGATTATCGCTTGCTCGCATGATTTTATACTAGTATATTAGTATCACAAGGTGTGCCATATCTCGTAAGCTTCCCCAAAGCTGCCGTAAGCTTTCCCACACGCTATGAAATTACGGTACACACACACACACACACACGCACACGGGGGTGGGTGTATTCCATGTGGCCTATCACCTGAGAAAAAAACGACATGGGGTTTACTTGACCGGAAAATGTTGGCTATATGCCTGGTAAATAACATGGATGGTAAAGCAGTCGTTTCAGAATAGGCAAAATTATTAAATGAAATCGACTCATCACCACCAAAAGTAATTTTGGCAAGCAACTGTGCGTCGAGTGGCGTGTTCAAATGCGTGTATTTAAGAAGGCTTTTACTTTGAAATGTTCGCTATTCACTGCTGACTGATGATGGGAAATGTTACGTCCTGGATGCTTTCACGCCAGTGCTGATATGTTGCCCGTACAGTATTCCCATAGGCCTATTCATATTAGTATTCATTCAAAGAGCGGAATAAACAGTATGTATAAATGTCAACACTGGATAGGGCACTCACCTATCGGCAGAACTGGAATTCATCATATAACGTAACGTAGGTGCGCAATCAACCAGTTTAAGTCCGTTCAGTTTTTTCCGCCTCACAATACGCAGCGTATCTGCCCCCACGTCGTCCAGTTAAAGTCACGACGATCCCGAGCGTAACACGCGGATTGCGTTCTCTGAAACGTGGAGGAGTCACATCCTCCGAGCGTCACATGGACGCGCCTTGTGATTGGCTCAGAGGCGGAGGTCGGGGCACTCACTGGTGATGATGACGTTCTCCTAAGTCAAGATGGCTTGGTTTTTTGTGTGTGAGCATGTCCCGCTTATAAATTTAAACCACGTGATGACGTTTTCGTGTCAGTGATATAACACATGCATACAGGTTCGGCAAAACTTTCCCCTGCGCACGTTATAACGCGTTCAACGTGAGTTTTGTTTTTGCAGGGCAAAGAGGGAATAGCAATTTTAGAAATCAACAATTGCCTCTTGAGTAGTCTAGTTACAATTCCAAGCCAACATATCCATAATGTCATTTTGACAAATCAAATTAAAGACGTCTCTAATTAATTTCTCGCTAATGTTAATTATTGATATAAAATAGGCTTATGTAGGCCTATTTCTTACTAGGGAATGTAAATTGATGACATCAACAATTGAATTCGTAGTAGCCATGTTCTATGTAGATATCTACAATTGTTCTTACGTTACATATATCATAAATGGTTCTGACTAGTCCAAATGTTATATTGATATGTAACTGGAATTATAACTAGTAAGAGTGTCATTACAGATATCAACGAATCGCATTTCAGATATCTGAAATACAATGAAACTACTAGTGAACATCATATTTCACTAGTAACAATTATATGTGAGATATCTACAATTCCATTTTATAACTAGTCAGAAATGAATTTTAGGTAGGCTATCTCAAAAAAGGATTTTCCACTATCGTTAAAATGTCATTGTTAACATCTTCGTACGTACATATCCGAAACGGATCGAGAAAGACTATTAATGTTTATTTGTATAGGGACAAGTATGTAGCATAAACCAATGCCACACACCACAGCATTTATAGCCTAAGCTAATTTGCAATGCCCGTCCCTGAAGAAGAAAATACTAGAAGAACCAGACGGACGAGAAGGACGGACCACGGGGACTTTCTAATACCGGGACGGAAGCGTCTGCATTTGTCAGTCGAGTGGTTTGGCAGAGCGGTAACTAAGACCCAGTTAACGCTGCGCCACTTCCACTCCAACACACATGTGTGGTTCCGGTTGCAATGACAGCCTTTGTTGAATATTCACGACCAGGCGCGTTTCTAGGGTCAGACTTTTTTTTTGGGGGGGGGGATGCAGCGCCGTCAAATCAAAGGTAACTGGGTTAAGATACTGGGTTAAAAAGTCCACTTAAGTGGACATTTTGACCTTTTTTGACATTTGACATTTGACATTTTGACCTAAACGACCAACACAGGTGGTTTGGGATGGAAAAATTCCACTATATCTGCAGTTAAAGTCACCCTTCAAAGGAACTTAAGAGCTGTTGGATTCATGACTCTGGCATGTTGTTTGGATTAAAAGATGAGGAGAAACTGAAAAAAGGAGGGAGACAGAAAGAGAGAAAGACATTTATTTTACCTGTATTGGAGTCCTGTTGCTTCTCCCTTTTTCTTCTCTTCTTCTTGCCCTGTTGGAAAAAAGCAAAGAGCTAATGTTAACGTTAACACATAGATAAGGCTAAGCACTTCCTAGCTCTGCAGTTAATTTACCGCGATGTATGATGCCTCTGCAGGTGTCTTATGAAGTTTGACGTTGTCCCACAGGTTTCCGAAATTGTTGTTTTGCAGAAGTTGCAGTCTGCCCTGTGTTTCTTTTTTAATGCAGTGCTGAGAAACTCCTGGTGATTTATATAACCAAATTTTATTATGGCAGAATTGGCGGACATCTTTGTTTGCCAGTGTGTGTGAATCAATGAAAATGAATGACAATAACGTTACGTTAGCAGGGCACGCAGATGCAGGGTGCGTGAAGATAAACTAGTGTGTGATTGGTTATCAAGTGGCCAGTATTCTAAACGTAATAAAGACACCTAGACTCGATCGAGACCAAAAGCCATATTTGTCAAGACCAGTGGCAGAGACCGAGACAAGTCCAAGTCCAAATACCAGCGAGTCCGAGACAAGTCCGAGACCATAGAAAAAACGTCTTGACTCCGGACTCGAGTCCAAGACCGGACTCTAGTAGCCTACTACAGCCCTGTCCAAAACTCACTGTGTGCACTGTGTTTTGTGTAAGTGGCAACTTAGCAAGTCTGCACACAGGACACAGCAGGTCGCATACGCTTACGCTTGGTCTAAATAAAAGGAAGCCTATCAGCACTATATTGAACGCGTTTCGGGACGCGTTCGGAATGGCGTTTCTGAACGCGCAACGCGTCTCGCAACGCGTTCAATTTCTGAAGGCGTCTCGCAATGTTTCAACTTACACAAAACAGAATAAAAATAATAATAATAAAAAAGCATAGACGTTTATTTCTGCATTACGTGAGTCAGCTTATTGGTCTGTTCAGATTCCATGAACCATGAATCACATATGACATTCTTGACGCGGATTGAACGCGTTGCGAGACGCGCTGCGAGACGCGTTCAATATTTCTTAAAGGGCGTGGTGCAGGTTCTTTTTTTTTCATTTCTGGCAATTTTCTAGTTGGTAATAAACATTTAAACAGTTAACCATTGTATTTGATGTTGTAGGGTATCACAAAAAGGAAATATAATAAGGAAAAGTAGGTGATATTGTAGCGGTTGGCTAACAGGTTAGCGATGATTCTTATTTCTCCCACAATGCATTGCATGACGTCACATGAGGGACTCCAGAGGAAAGCCCACCTTGATACCATTGAGAGAGACGAGTAGTGAGAGAGTGACAGTGTCAGATATATAAGTAAA
>OMKI01029910.1:0-13369 GCA_900302315.1 Phycis blennoides
AGGAGACAATTCTTGATGAGTTTAAGACCAAGAGCTCCAAGCAATCAGAAAACCTGGTTAATGAGATACAAAATCTAAAGCTTGAGATGGACAACACTAAAGAATCTCTCAAAATGGCAACAGAGGGGGTTCAAACCAAGGAAGACTTGCTAGCAAACCTTAGGGAGGAGAGGGATCACCTTAAAACAACAATGGATGTCTGTGATAAGGAGAAGGCTCTACTTAAGGAGGAAATCCTTGTGAAAGAGCAACAGCTGACCGAGGCAAAGAAGGAGACCTCTGCACATTCTGATGGGTTGCAGCAGGAGATCAACAGCCTGAGAAGTCAAGTGGACAGCGTAGCCGACTCTCTCAGGAAGGCTGAAGAAAAGTTGCTGGGTCAGGAGACACTGCTCACCAAGCAAGAGCAGGAAAGTGCCCATCAGAAAGAGCTTCTTCAGAATAAAGTGTCTGCTTCTGAGGAGGAAGTCGAGAAGATGAAACAGCAGATCAAATCCAAAGAGGAACAGCTGACCTTACTTGGGCTAAACGGCTCAGAGCAATCTGCATTACTTCAGCAGCAGATCCAAGGTTTAACTAGCCAAGTAGAGAGTCTCTCCTCCTCACTGAAAGAGGCAGAGAAGGAGGTTCAAGCTAAAAAAGAACAATTGACCAAAGAACAGCAGGCAGGCATTCAGCAGAGCGAAGTCCTACAAAAGCAAGTGGTGGCATCTCAAGAAGATGTGAAGAGATTAAATGAAGAGATCCAGATTAAAGAGGAGCAATTGACCACTCAACAGAAACATTTCCAGGAGCAGGTGTTTGCATCTCAAGACGACGTGCAGAGACTGAAGCAGGAGGTCAATGCCAAGCAGGAAGAGGTGTGCACAAAAGAATTGTTACTTGCCAAAATAAAAGAAGAGGGTGTCAAACAGCAGAGTTTGTTACAGGAACAGATTCACTCTTCTCTGGGTGAGATTCAAAAAGTCAAGGAAGCTCTTGGTAAGAGTGAAGACCTCCTCCATCAGGTTACAGAAAAGAATGAAGGTCTCCAGAATGAGTTGTCCTCTCTGCTCTCCATCTCTGCTGATAAGGATAAACAGCTCAACCATCTGAGGGAGGAAGTCACAGTCCAAATTGACTTGCACCGAAAGGCCAACACTGATCTTGAAGCCAAAGAACGTTCACTGGCCAAGTTACAGGATGACATTTCCAAAGGTAGAGACGATCATGAACATGAAGTGCAGAATCTTAAGGGTCAAATCGTCACGATTAGTGACTCTCTACAGAAGGCAGAGGACATGGCTCGGGCCAAAGACCAGTTGCTGATTAACTCTCAACAGGAGAGTACTCTGCAGGTAGACCTCCTGAAGCAACAGCTACAATCGGTCAACATCTATCTCAGCCACAGCAAAGAGGCAGGAGCCACAAGTCTTCAGCAGAAAGCAGCACTGCAAGAGCTGCAGGCAACCACCCTCATCGAGAAGGAGACCCTCATCCAGGAGGCGGAGGCCCTCCAAAGCCGACTGCTCCAGGCTGAGCAGTGTCAGAAGACTCTGGAGAAAGAGCTTGAGCTCCAGAGTCGAGAGAAGGAGCAAATGGCGCAGGCCAAGGTGGCCTTGGAGCGGGAAAACAAGGCCTGCCACAAGTTGGAGTCCGCACTGCAGCAGGAGCTGGCTTCGCTGAGAAACGATAAGGAAAGAGTCATGGTGGACATGACTAAAGCTTTGGAGGGGGAGAAACTGGGCAAAGGCCTGCAGGAACAACTCGCCGCTAAATCGAAAGCTGCAGAACACTACAAGACTCAGGTTAGTAGCATGTTGTCGTTTTTTCCATTGCCTGTCCTTAATTTTAGTAACTTGCTAATTGACCTTTTTTTAATATTCATATTTAATATTTTAATGTTCATGTTATGGTTTAAGATGGAGAAGGCCATGAGTCACTACAACTCCAAGAAGCAGCTTCTTCTAGAGAGCCAGGAGCAGGTGGCGGAGCTGCAGCGGTCCCTGGACGTCAAAGACCATGAGATGAAGACTATTGACACCGAGTTGAAGCTGCTCCAGCTTGACCTGGACAACTTCAAATGCAATGAGAAGAACCTCTTAAGCAGAGTTACCAGTTTAGAAACGCAGGTTGGTACCATTTTTGGAATATGCATAAGAGTGTACCAGGTATACACACACAACTGATATTGGCACAATCCATGGACAATATGTGCACATGCTTTCATGCACATGCTTGCTCATTTATTTTACATCTCAATGATGACATAATTGAATGTACATAATTCCTGTGTGAAAGCAAGCAGTACTTTTCTTGTTGGTAATTCTTGTAATGCTTGAATGCTTGAAAACATTTGTCCAGCAAATATCCAAATGTACATCAAAATCAACATGACTGCAATAGGACTCGTTGTGTCACCAATTTATTTTACACAAATTCCCAGTTATTCTAATTATTTTCGATTTCTATTTTTTTATTTTTTTTCAATCGTACTATGTTTTTTAGGCAGGTTTTAAATTGTTTGCCCGCCCTACGATTTCCGCTGATGCATTCACTTGCTCGTCTTTGTCTCAGCTGGCGTTTGCCGACGGCCAACTGCGGGAGCATAACAAGATACGGGAGGACGGAGGCCGACTGCCGGGCATTTACTTTGAAGTCACGGACGAGAACGGCGTGGTCCACACCCGTGGGCCGAAGGACGAGAAGCCCGACGGCACCGACAGCCTGGAGGACAACACGCTGGAGGACTCTCTGAACACCACCAGGTAACGGAGAGATCCCACCGTTTTGGTCGATCCTGGCTTCGGTGTCCGGGTGAAGTCGGACCCACCAAGCCGGCTTGCTAACATCAGCCGGCCTCCTCAGTGACTTAATTGCCGTTCTGTTGTTTCAAGGAGACCCTCGACCCCTGGGGAGTCCAGCACTCCGCTGGTCCGTAGCTCGGAGCGCCTGGCCGCCAAGCGCCACACGCTGACCGCCACCTCCCTGGAAAGCCTTTACTTCACGCCCATGAACAACAAGAACACTAACAGGTCGGCCGCCGGACACCAGGAGGTCCTACCTTACCTTCTTTTTGTTTTGATCCAGAGTAGGAGCCTTGGTCATAGTCATTGTTTTGGAGCTATATGCGAGGTGTTGTTTGAGACGTACTGGATTGAAGATGTATCGGTTGTTGATGTGAATTATACTCACTCTACGTTAAAAAATCGGTTTAGACGTGACTCCTGGTATTTCTTAGCGGGTGTGTGGATCTGGGTGTTGAAGTATTTCTCCGACCCCAGGTCTAAGCGCCAGATGGACAGCAGCCTGACGTCGTCGGCGGAGCTCCTGGATTCCACCATGAAGAATCCCCCCTCCTCGGTCAAACGCCGCAGGACCACCCAGGTTATCAACATCACCATGAGCAAGGTGGAGGGCAAACCCACGAAGCGCAAATAAAAGCACCCCGCGGAGAAACATGCCTTTTATTCCATTCTGATGCGTTTCCTGTTGCTAAGTCGTGCATGCCTTTTGGTGCGGGATCTCCACTTATTCATTTGTAAACCCACGGGATCGTTGGTGCACACAAACACCGTAGGGGAGGCTGCATGAGGTGCCCGTCTCAGTGAGGCCCTTGAGACTGGACTTAACTTGACTTAAAAGATGACGACCACAGCTGATTGGCTAATGACATGATGGCTACTTCGCTACTTCCAAGTTGAAATTATTTCAACTTTGAGCCAGCGCATCTCTTGACTTAACCCGCCCGCCGAGAGATTTGCAGCACAGTCAGAAAAGACATAATGTGTAAAGCTGTGGTTGTTTTTGTGTGTGTGTGTGTTTGAGTGTGTGTGTGTATTAATTCGTCTTGAGCGAACGCACTTTTACGCACCTTTACTCAAGCCCCCGGGAGACGGCAACCAAACTCAAAATGTCCCCCGCCTGGTTTTCTTGTTTCACATCAACCGGCCATCTCGTCCACAGAAAACCCCCGGACGCGGAGGGTCTGACCACCACCTTCCCCAGGGCGATGAGGACGAGACCTTCTACAGCCTGTCCTCTGCATGCTCCCAGCCCAACCTCTCCCACGGCCAGGCCTCCAGGCCCGTCTCCATGGAGCTGTTCAGCACGCCCTCCGGCAAGACGGCCTCCACCGGTGACCAGCTGCTCAGTCTGCCCGGCTACAGACGCAGCACCACCAGCAGCATGGCCCCGCCGCGCAGTGAGTGCAGAGTCTTGTCTCCCATTGGCTGTCGCAATTGTGACTGCAGAGTCTGCCTCTCATTGGCTGTCGGAATTCACCCTTCGCTAAGCCATGCCCGAAAACCGCCCTAGGCCAATCGTAGCTTAGCAACCGTAACTAAGCGCGGAAGACCTGACAAGCTTTCGGACAAAGGAAACATACCGAAGCACTGCGCATATGGTTTGTGCAATACGGACAGCAGGTATCCAAATACTTTGGAGGGTTGTGTGACATTTCTTCCTTTCCCAAAACCTTAAAACTAAACTTGACCAATGCCGAGACCTATACCGACAGTCAATTGGCCGCCGCCTACGATTCTCTACTGCTTTAGCCACAACTACGGTGGAAATGGGCACAGCCCTGATCTTGTTACCCCTTGGCTTGTGCCATTGCTGGGGTAGGCTTTTACAAGAGGATGTGTACGGCTCTGCATTTCTTGCTTTTGTAATAGCCAGGTCCAAAGCATAGACTAGACCTACTACATGTGAGCAGTAGCCTGGCGCGCTAAAAAATAAGAGCGGGAGTGGTCAGACGTCTCGGTGCAAGCTATTCCACAATGCGTATGTACAGTATAAGCGGTTTGATTTATAATTATTAGCATATATAAAGAAAATCACTTACCCTGCTGTGCAAGAACATTGCTGCTCCTTGATAGTTTTGCCTCCGGGGTTAGTGCTAGCACTAATGCTAATAAGGTGAGGTGTCTCTGTCTTTGCTTGTGACCTATAGGATTTGGCCTCTATTTGTAATTCATCGTTTTCTAACCGACCAGAGATGTCGTGGATGTAACCTTCAAATGCATATTGAAGTCCCTTCTGCCTCGTTCTATCAGAAATGTTTGCAGAATCCCAGAAACTAGTAATTATCTCCCTAGGGAAGTCGGATACCGGAACGTACATCATTGCAATCTATTGATTTTGACGTGCCGGGTACGAAAGCTTGTCAGGCATAGCAACAGTAGTCAAGGAGGGCGGGGCTTAGCGAAGGGTGAATTGTCCCTCGCTGAAATGTAGGCGTGGCTCCGTCGCCGACACGGGGGAGTCAGGTTTATCCTTGTTTGCGTACCTTGGTTCACTTCAGCCTGCGGTTCTGTTGCTGGCGTTTGGGCACGGGTTGGCCGTGTTTGCAAGTCAATCACAACCTCTTCCTGACAAGTTGGCCGTTTTTGAGGCCCGGTTCATCAACACTGTGATAAGATTGCAATGGGGTGGGGGGGGGGCGGGGCTAGGGCCAGCGAAGGGTCCTGGTGGCACCTGACGTGTTGAATAGTCATCTTGGATAGTCTTTCTTTTAGATGATGATGATGATTACATGAATCCACGTTATTAAAGTATTTCATATTTTAGGGCAGAAATAAAAGATATTGGTATTTGATACATGCTAGTGTAGTAATTACTGTTTTGTCAGAGAAAGTCCCATGTACATGGTTCCGATAGGTCTATGTGTTTGTGTGGGTTTCCAGGCACCAGTACGTTCTGCGTGGGCGCTGAGAACGAGCCCGACCACGCGCCGGATGATTGGATGAGGATCGCTGAGCTGCAGGCCAGGAACAAGGCCTGCCTTCCCCACCTCAAGAGCAGCTACGCTCTGGAGTCCAGGGTGAGTCCCGACCCGCAAACCGCCCGGGCCCCCCGATCGGTGCACCGCACCGGGGAGAGATCACACGGGGAAACGACGGTCACCCGATGTAATCCAATAGCTTTGGTCGCGCAAGCCTCGCTGGCCGACCCTCCCTGACCCCGTGTCTTCTTCTCCAGCCGAGCATCGGCCCCGAGTTCATCTTCACGGACGAGGACCTGCGCACGGGCGACCCCAACGACACCCTCCGTCGGGCCTCCATGATGCCCGGCCAGCTGCAGGAGTCCCTGTCCTCCCGGCGCCTGTCCTACATGGTGGGGCAGACGGGCCCGGCCGGCACCCGCGCCCACCGCCACTCCCTGATGCCGGGCCAGCTCCCCGCACGCACCGGCGGCTGCACCTCCTCCTCCTCCTCCTCCTCCTCCTCCTGCACCTCCGCTGCCTCCTCACAGCCACAGTACCCACTTTCTCCTGAGGTGTGTGTGTGTGCTGTTTAGTGAATTGTACTGGGGAGACATTACGCATCGCACTTGATACTTTAGTTGCTTGTTATGTTGCTGATTACTTGGGAATTTTCAGGGCTGTTTTTACAGCGGTCACTGTTATTTTTCTGTATTATTGCTCGACCGGAAAATATGATGGTTGAACTGTTGGTTCTTTCCATGTCTACATTTTCAGACGAAGGTGAAGACCAGCTGCTTCCCCCGCCCTCTTACTCCCAAAAACAAGAACATGGTGTCCTCAAGCACGCTAATCCGCACAGCCCTCAGCCCGGTAAGACTCACTCACTCACTCACTCACTCACAGTGACTCTACTTGGAGCGTACACACACACACACACACACACACACACACACACACACACACACACACACACACACACACGGTATCCTGGGGAAATCAGGATAACAAAACAAAGTTTTATTGAATCGCATCACACTGCGGACATGAGAATATTCTGATAAAGTTGTTCTTCTACACGTACAGAATTGTTCCCAAGTACGGTGATTTTCGTTTCACACGTTTCACACTGCGCTCCTACATGCGTAGAGCTTCACCCCATTAGACATTCCATCCTTCGGAATGACGGTTAGCGTTACGGTTCCTCTGTCGGCCCGCCTCCCGCTCCCGCTCCCGCCTCAGGTCCAAAGGAGGGAGTCCATGGCATTCACCGTGGACAACACCCCGAAGAAGAACAACTACCTGCAGAAGAGCCTGAACAGGCTGCGCAGCTCCACGCGCAAGTCCCCCGGCAAGAGCCAGAAGAAGTCCCCCGGCCAGCGCGCCGGCGTGCGCAGGTCTCCCGGTAACACGGCGGCGGCCGGGGCCTGGCTGCCGGTTGCCACGGAGAGACGCGGCGGCGGCGGCACCAAGGTGGCGGCGGCGGCGGCTAAAGGCCAGAGGAAGTCCCCGCGCGCCAACGCCAGCAGCACGGCCAAGTCCCCGGTGCTGACCGCCAGCGCCCGCAAGGTGAGCGCAGCACGCTAGGGTCGCAGGTGACGGTTTGGTCCGCACACCCTCTCACACGTGTGCAGTGACCGCTGAATTCAGTAGAATGCGGCATGGGCCGATTTTAAGACACGACTCGGTAAAGAGGCGCCGACGTCGTGAGCAAGTGTTGGAACACTGAATGTGGGACAGTGGAGGGTTGACATGGTGATGAAAATGATTTATTTTAAGTACGTTTCACTAATTCAGGGCTTTATCCCCCTAATGCCCTGGACTTTGAATACTCTTTGCAGAGCCCAGATGTGTCTGCAGTAAAGGGAAATCGTCTGCAAGGCTTGAGCCTTAAAAGGTGTCCACTGGTCAAATAAGTGTTTTTTACTTTGGTGTACGGGATGCCGTATTTAATAAAATGTTAAATCATTTTGCACATGTTCTCAATAGCCACCTTTTTAAATGTAAGCCTTGGGTCACTTTGGGGTGTTTAAAGACCACATGAAATTGACCTTTGTCAAGATACATTTTGGCTGGAAATCTTTTTTAACATTAAAGTCAAGGAACATAAACTTGCTATAAAATTGACAACCAATTACAACACTTTGGGGGTGTGCTGCTGCCAAACATTGCCTGAATGATCTAATCCCTGCTGGCTCTTCCTCCTGCATTCCAACGTTTGCTTTTTCAACCCATAAGAACCCATGGTGACACGAGTGTAACAAACACTTTAAATGTCCTAAAATCTTAGTCTTAAAGCTTTGTGCTTGACTTTAACTCATTAAGTGCCTAAGTGACACAATCAACCATACTGTCCCAGGATATGACTTCCCCAAAGAGGCAGTTACTTATTTTTATTCAGTTTGCATATTTTGTAACATAAAGCAAATAACATTAAAAAAAGTTGTTTAAACGGCATTACTAAAGTCACACATTTGATATATGTTGTGGAAATGCAAATGAAAAGGCAAATGTGTGGTACTAAGCAGAAAAAACTGTCAAGTTGAGTTATTTTCAAATTAAGAATACATTTGCCCAATGTAATGTATCAGTCAAATCACAGATTACGTGGTAGTATTTTAGAAAAACCATCAGAAATGTGTTCTGTGTTCCACTTGGTCTGTGGGATATCCCCCATAAATTTCCTTTAAGCACAAATGGGTCTGGGTTCTTATGGGTTTGGGTTCTTATGGGTTAACTGGGGAACCTCACACGACTGACCCGGATCTCTGGTACCGCCTGTCATTTTTGGTTGGTTGTCTTGAACGCATGAAATGATCACCAGGGTTGCACTCAACTGGATTCCTCTTAAATGTTTGACACGTTTTTAACACTTTCCCTTTCACCCTACAGATGATGAGCTTCAGAATGAAGGTCTGAAGAGGCTTCTGGAACAATCATTATTTTTGTATTAAACTCAAATGAGGGAATGGGTATGATTTGTATATTTGCAACAGATGCCTCTTTTTTTTTTTTTTTTTTTCCCTTTACGGTTTTCTTTTTATCCAATAAATCTGTTAAACTGGACTGGACCTCCACCTGGTGGATGTGACTGATTCAATTGTTCTATTCTTCAGGGATTCTAGTATCTGCTTGCATTGGACTCTCTCTGTATTATATTTACATGTTTGTTGGTGATCATACACATATAATTAGTATCTTAAGTTTGCATTTAATGCAGTGGATTGAACCTTGAGACCCATAACTTCAGCTTGTTGCAATTTCAGTTTTATTGACAATTCAAGGAGAATTGTATTCAAATGTGTCACTTTGTATATTTTGGCCATTTTAGTTTTTCCTTTGTTTTTCCTTTTACATAAAATGACTTATGTGTAGCTTTGAGCATAGTTTGGATTTGGTTAATTTTTTTTGACAAATGCCAAAATTAAGCTTCACATTGAATCAAATAATTTGTATTGTTGCACCCATAATCTTTGTACATTAAATGATTTACAGAAGTTGTTTGTCTATTTGCAGTTTATTGTTACATACGTTTGAACGAATGATGTTTAAATGGATGAAACTAATTCAGTTCGTCTCCCCTCTTTTTCATATGTTGCCTAAAGAAGTATACATTGTTGCTGCATGTTTATATTGTATTCAGCAATTAGCCACAATATTCCTTCCGGCGTCCACGTTTTTTTTTCCTTCAGACTGAACGCAATGACGTCTGAAGTTCAACTTCCGACGTCAAATTCGGAAGTTCTCGGACGTTCACGGAAGCTCTCGTTCCGAGTTGTCTTGAACGCAGCAGTTTCGAATTCTTCCCATTCTGATCTCGCGAGTTCACATGCCAGTTTCTCGAAACTTCCGTGTTTCGTGGGGATGGGCTACAGCACCACCTCTGTCAAAAGTCAGTTAGTGAACTATCACCTTTCGCACAAAGTGAAAGTAACTCTTGCCGTGAGGTCTCATGTACGAGTAAATATGGTCGAGTCGGCGTTCTATGGTTTGGGTATGAGTTATTGTATGGTGTAACACAATTATTTAGAATGACATTACTTACAAAAGGTTTAGTGTATTCGGGCACCTATAGCATTTTTATTTTAATAGGCGACTTGGGTAAGGACGCTCACTACCTGCTAGGCAGCAGTCTGTCTAGTCGACTTCAAGATATTATCTGAAACGGCACTTTTGCAACAACAAATCAACAACTGAAATCCAACCCACTTTCCGGGAGCAATGGACTCGGATTCAGAAGTTGAAAGGTTTGTGATTTTTGGCGTAGGCCAAAATCAACTCAACTCAAATATTCGCTTTAGACTTGTATATTCGGCTGTTACATTATTAAGATGGTCAATTAACTATATCGAATACTTGTCATGTTGTACTCTGTGTCGCACTGTCTGTTTATTAGAGCAATGCGTGGGAAGGACCGTCCCCCGTCCAGTTATGGATCAATGAGAAGTGATGACGAGGAAGAACTGGAATTTGAGAGCAACTCGCCTGGCGCTTTTAACGAACCAATTGCACCCGCTGGGTAGGTTGGAGTTAAACTCAAACCCCTATCCATGCATGCTTGTACATCTAGCATGAAAAGTATGCTATTCTAAGCATTCTTAGATGAATATTACACGAAAGAAAATGAAATCAACTGTACACTGGCAGCAATCAATCAGTCAGTATTGCCGTGCCTTTTAATGGTAATTAGCAGGGGATAAACTGTGTACATTCTCTTGCTCTTTTCCTTGGCAGGTTGCAACTTATTCGTTCCACCTATCCAGAGACTGTCCACACACAGACCACTGAACAGACCAAACAATGTGACGCCTTCATCATTCATACCCGGTGGGTACATAGCGCACTCACGAATGCACTTGCGGATCACATGACTGAAGATTTCAATACGTACTTATGTACCCCGGGGGTCTCCTGCACTTTTGGCTTTCTCAGCTTTGAGGAGGAGGCCCAAGTAGAGGAGGCGGAGGAGCAAGAGGAGGAGGAGTGCATGTCTGGAGTGAATTCTCCAGTACCTCCACCACCTGTGGAGGATGGAGATCAGATGGAGTCTGCAGAGGCCCGGTTAGAGAGGCTCCACCCTGAGCTGGCTATGCCTCATGTATTCAAGGTGCCGTGTTCTGATTTAATATTATTCACATTATTTTTTTAAATTCCCATCCATTAGATTCATTAAAAGTCCATTCTCTTATTCCCTCTAATGACTCCGTTTTAACTCTTCTCTCCCTGCAGAATATCAATAATGTTCTGTCAAGACTTTCTGATGAAGATGTGACACACTTAAAGGTCTGCTTGTGTCGAGAAGAGAAACGTTTCGACCTGCGGGAACTGTTGCATTCGGACAGTCTGGACCTAGTGGACAAGATGATTGAAGTGCTTGGTGAGAACACTTTGATTTATCCGCTAGGCTTCACTGTCTCTACACTGTCAGGAGTAGGACGAGCCTCAATAATTCATAAATGTATATTATATAATACAGTACGATTGTATGGGCCGCTGTATTCTTAGTCATGCTGAGCAGCTTCTCCCTATTAACCACTGCTCACTCTTTGTCATGCAGGTTATGATCATGCCTTAAAACTTTCCATTGAAGGCTTAGAAAGCATCAAAAAAACAACAGAAGCCCAGAACCTGAAGGACAACTGCAGGAGAGGTAAGGCCGTCGGACAAAGCGAGAATAAACTGTGAGTGTAGATGCGAACACGGATAATCATCCATTCGTTGTGGCTGTGTTGATGATTGACGAGCCAGCCAATAGGACCACTGAGTTTCTCCTCATCGGTGCGTGTGCGTGCGCGTGTGCGCGTTGAGTCGGCGTGTGTTCGCCCTCACAGTCACCTCCTCCCACCCATCTCTCACACCAGTGATGCTCCGCTACCAGCTGAGGCAACACATCCTGAGGAAGTTCAGAGTGCTGTACGAGGGCGTGCCCCGGCCAGGGAAGCAGCAGCTCCTGGACACCGTCTACGTCCAGCCCCAGATCTCCAGGCGCCAAGGCGACGGGGTCGACCCGGCCCCCGGCGGCGGCACCGCCGATGGTGGTGACGGCGGCGGCGGCTTCGTTGACGTGAGGGACCTTCTCCGCCTGCCGAAGGCCAGCGGGGAGCCCGCCAGGACGCTGCTGACCACGGGTGTGCCGGGGATCGGGCTGTCCGTGGTGGCTGCCAAGTTCTCCATGGACTGGGCAGAGGGGGCCGGCAACCAGGTGAAGCACCCGCGGGCGAAGGTGCGCCCGGCGCTCCTGAGCATCGGCCATCTTCTCAGAAAACATTTCACTGGGGGTAGGAGGAGGAGGAGGAGGCCAATTTGGGAGCCAGTGATGTATGTTTTCCACAACATTGTGATCATTTGGGATTTCCAGCATGTACATGTTACAGCAAAGCGGGATGTTAATTTTGCACCAGGTGAGAGTGTTGTACGAAAATTTCCCCATGATCGATGTTGTCTGTGTAAAGGTGCAGCAGGCAGTGTTAGGTTCAACCTGTATAGTATTTGAGGTGTTCTATATGTGATTGTGTTTCCTTTTTATTTTCTCACGTTTTTTTACAGGACATACAGTTTGTGATCCTGCTGTCATTCGAGAGTCTCTGGTCCCTCCAGAACTTCCAACTTCCTCCCTCTAAGAAGATGTCCCTCATGGAGGTGATAACACATTACTACCAGGGGTTTGGTGACGCGAAATACCTGGAGGATCGGGACTGCAAATTTCTCATCCTAATGGACTCCTTTGACTGTTACCTCGATACGCTGGACTGGAAGGTATATTTCCCAAAGTAGGAAGCGACTCCCGTGTTTGACGGACACCTAGAAGGGTCAAACGTGAATGGCATTTTTTGTTGTGTGTTTTGCGTGCATTTCTAAGCCTCTACTACTCTGCAGAAACAAAACCGCCCTCTTCTTGCTCCTTCCTTCCAGAAAACGCGGGTCGTGTCTGACAGCCATGTGGCTGCACATCTGGATGTTCTGATTGTGAACCTAATCCGGGGCAATCTGCTGCCCTCTGCCCGCATCTGGATCCTGGGGAGACAAGCAGCCGTCTCCAACATCCCCCCCGAACTCATCGACGTGGTCACAGATGTTGAGGGCTTTAGGTGTGTCTGTGTGTCCGTGTCAGTGCCTACGATCATTTTCTGCTGTCTGTCTGTCTGTCTGGCAACAATCCTATCATCTGTCTGTCTGTCTGTCTGGCAACAATCCTATCATCTGTCTGTCTGTCTGGCAACAATCCTATCCTCTGTCTGTCTGTCTGTCTGTCTGTCTGGCAACAATCCTATCCTCTGTCTAGCTGTCTGTCTGTCTGTCTGGCAACAATCCTATCCTCTGTCTGTCTGTCTGTCTGTCTGCCTACCAGTGACCAGATGAAGGACGAGTACCTGCGCCGGCGCTTCCAGGACGCGCAGCTGGCGGAGAGGGTCGTGTCGCACTACAAGCGCGCCCCGGTGCTGGGGACCCTGTGTCGGCAGCCCTTCGTCTGCTGGCTGGCCGCCACGGCCTTCCAGCGCTGCTTCCGTTACCACGGCTACGGAACGCGGCCGCCCAGGCTCACGCCCTTCTACATCCAAGTGATGGTCATCCAGACCAACCGCATGCTACAGCGCTACCGTGGCCAGTCGGAGAACCACCTGGTGGGCACACGCCGGGGGCGGAGGCCGGGGGGGGGGGGGGGGGGGGTTTGGGAGGGGGGGGGGG
>OMKI01029916.1:2731-13698 GCA_900302315.1 Phycis blennoides
GAATCTCATTAGGACCAGTGCTCGGAACGGTTGGCGATAGAAAATACATAGAGCAATGGTCCAAGTAACACGCCAGGCCTTGAAGCAATACTTTACCTGATGAGGGACATTGTACAGCTGCTGCTGTGCTGCTGTTGTTGTTGCTGCTGCTGTTGTTGTTGTTGTTGTTGTTGTTGTTGTTGTTGTTGCTGTTGCTGCTGCTGCTGCTGTTGTTGATACTGCTGCAGGGCAGTATTGATCTGAGACTGGAGGTGTAACACAGCACATGTGAGAGTAGGGATGCATTTCAAACAAGACAAGCCAGTGAATCAATAGGTCACCAGCCGGGAGCCGGGCCTTGGCCACTCTGTCACTGACCTGCTGCAGTGCTGCGGCGGCTGCAGCAGCTGCAGCCTGCTGCTGCAGGGCGGCGGTCTGCTGCGAGAGCTGGTAGTTGGCTGCAGACTGGTTGCCAAGGGAGGCGGCTGCCAAGGCAGACTGCGGCGTGTACATTGAAGGAGACGCGCCCAGAAGCGACGGCTGCTGCACTCCGAGAGCTAAAGAGCGAGAGAGTGAGAAGGCAGCTGCCATACTTAGGAGTGGAAGCGTGCGTCTTGGGCAGAATATTACACACAGATGCAGTTGACAGATAACAAATCGTTTAAAAAAGCTTTTATGATGGTAATGCATAACGATACAAAAACGATAACTTTGGAGCTGTATGCAAAAAATGTTAAATAATGCACCACCACAAAAACAAAAGCAAATAGTATTCCAAAAATATTGCATCTTGATTTGTATCAGCATCATCACAATCAGCACAGTATTGCACATGCATATTCGACATAGATTTTTAAGCAATACACGTCCATTCATAATGCAAACGTAACAGCTGCGAACATAGCCGCCCGTGTCTGATACTCACAGTGTAGGCTGTTGAGGTCAAGAGACTGTCCAGAGTGGCCAGGCTGGGACACCGCAGTAGTGGCGAACTGATTCGCCCATGGCGGGTTCTTCTGCCCCCCGAACTGGGCCATGGCTCACTCTGGAAAAGGGGGAAGTCTCCGCAGCAGCTAAAATGCTTCCTTCTATTAAACAAACCCGAAAGGCATACGATTAGTTCTTGCTGACACAGCAACCCCGACAGCATCGCCAAGCCAAGCCTTCTTGCTACCTCAGCTAGTTAGCAAGCAGCAAGCAGCATTGCGCCTAGCTTGCAAACTACTACGCTGTAGTGGTTTAGAACAAAACCTAACTCCCAACTTCCCAACCAAGACGACTAACCCAAACGTGTAGTAGCTTGCTGGTGCCTTTGCAAATATATATATATATATATCCGTATAAAGGCTTTCGCCATTTGGCAAGAACATTACGCGTTGCAGAGTCCGTTAGCAAGTACAGCGCATGACTCGTGCTGGTTTTTGTTATCAACAACCGAGGCCTTCGCTAACCAGTGCTAGCTAACATCACTAGACAGGTTGTTGTCAATACAAAACATTTTAATGGTGAAACTAATCCTGATTCAAAAGTCTACTGCATAGCAGTGACCGAAATATGAATCACATTTCGCAATACGCGATCTTCGATTAAGTGTAATCATAAATATGTTGGCTTCTTACCACTGTCCTCTGTACCCGGCTGCTCTAGACATGTATACTGCGCATGCGCATACACATAGACGATCAGTGTGTGGCTGGTGGCTGGATGTGTTTACTGTACGGCTTTGGACAGACTGTACCGCAAGTTAAAGCATGTATGACTTAAAAATCATGGAGAAGCGATTGTTATATGGGTGTACGAATTTTCTCAGCGCTTTACTTTCTCTGCGCTTCACTATATACATATATCTCATATATATCTCAATCTAAACCAAAATTAATTTAAATTCCAATTGCATTGGCAATTCTCATGTAGAATTCCAGGTGTTTTCCTTTACATTTTAGTTTATGGTATTGTTATTGTCTTTATGAACTAAAGGGGTTTTGACAGATACCTCGCAGTGCGATCCATGCGCATGAAATGAGATTACAATCGGTCTCATGGGGAAGCCATAGAAATCACAACAATATAATCATATTTACATGGTAAGAAAAAAAACACCCAAAGTTTTGATCTTTAAATTCTGTTTAGCATACAAAAAATGTCTGAATGATCATTTGGGCCATCTGCCAGTTCTGGTACGCCATCTAATAATTTGTGTTAATTATTGTTACCTATAGGTGCCGCTATAAGCAGCATTTATCGGGCCACAACCTATTGTACATTGCCTATGTTCCTAATGTCTGTAGATAGAACCATAATTGAAGGTGTTTTTAATGTTAGCGAAAAAAAGTCACACAAAAACAACTTTTTGTTTTCACAAGGTTAGGGGTAGAGCAATAGGATTGTAGAGTTTAACAATACACTTCTTCTATTTTCACACTGGTTTACCCTTCAAACCAAAGGGTCAGGGGTCACTTCTCACCACCATAGTGCTTGTAACCTAGCCTGGGAACATGAAGGATTTCCAGCAGACCTGGCCCAGGTCAGGCCAATCACAACCGTTTATCTAATATGGGGCGAGATTGATACGATGACATGGCATTTTCATCATCAACCAAGATCGCTGCCACTTATATGTTACACGTTTTGTTGCTCTAATTGGTTGTAGGTCCATCCAATTGGGTCCAGTAGCATTTTGGTCGGCGCCCGGTGATGACGCCTCTTCAAAAGGTCAAGAGGTTCCAGGCTAATATGCATTTGCAAATTGGGCTGACCGTATCAGGCTACTTGGAACCCTGAATGCATGGAGATACATTTAGATTTGATTAGATCAGCAAGTACATTTATTTATAATATGGTACATTACAGAGCCCCAAACTACAAATCACACCAGCAATTTTAAATGTATAGTCATTTCAATTGTTGTTTTGTCAATGCAGTGATTATCTAGAATTATTTGTTCACAGATAAGTGAGTGGAGTACAGTGGAGTACTGAACAACTGGGATATTCTTTTAGAAGCAACTTGTCCTCTGTCTGAGGGCAGCTATGCTCTGAGTCGTTCTTTCAAAATGTCTCGGAAAACATGAAATATAGCATGCAGTGTGTGCTCAGATAAGTTACAACCAATACAACCAAACAGCATTACATATATCTTTTAACTCAGGGTGGAATACAGGCAGAAAAGTATGTTCAGAAATGTGACAGTTGAGTACGAACATATTTTCATATTCTATACAATCATGAAAGTACATTAACCAAAAGCAAAAGCACTGCAACCGCCTTTGTTTTAAAGTGAAAACTAATTTCCCTCATAACCATGGGGTTTACAGGTATATGAGGCAAAGGGCGGTCCTAGTCTTGTAACTTGCGTTCCAGTTCAGAGAACACTTTAGCATTGACTTCATCAACTTCATCCTCCACCTGGAAAGTAAATAAAAGAAGAAATCACATGAGGAAACGTGAGTGTCGAAAAAAGGGGCCATGGGGGATTGAAAATCACTGACAGCTATCCACTTACTTGTTCAACTGAGTCCACCTCTGGAATGTAGAACTGCATCATATTCTGAATGCCGTTCTTCAAGGTGACTGTAGAACTGGGACACCCAGTGCAGGAACCCACCAACTTCACTTTGACTATACCATCCTCGAAGCCCTTGTAGATGACATCACCGCCGTCCTCCTGCACCGTAGGCCTGGCGACGGTAACGAGGAAACATGTGTTTTCACAGCGGTCGCCGAATGGCATCTGAGCATTCTGACGGCCGATATGGTGTGCACTGTGAGGGTCATTTGGGTTCTTTGACTTCTCCAGTGCTTTCAACGCCATACAACCATTGCTCCTCAGGGTTAAGATGGAGGGAGTGGGAGTGGACTCCAAACTGGTTGCCTGGACTACAGACAACTTCACCAACAGACTGTGAGGCATGTGAGGCTCCATGACTGCATGTCTGATGTGGTGGTGTGCAGCACGGGGACCCCACAGGGAACAGTCTTGGTGCCCTTCCTGTTCACCCTCTACACATCAGACTTCAACCATGACACCAGCAGCTGTCACCTTCAGACATTCTCTGATGATACAGCCATTGTACGGTGTATCTCGGGGGGGGGGGGGGGGGGGGGGGTGAAGGTGAATACAGGAGATTCATCGGGGACACTGTTAAATGGACTACACTGAACTGCCTCCACCTGAATGCCGGCGAGACCAAAGAGATGGTGGTTGACTTCCACAGGAGGAAACCCTGGATCTCGCCAGTGAACATCCAGAGCGTGGACATTGAGATCGTCAGTTCATACAAATACCTGGGGGTTCCCCTCCACAACAAACTGGACTGGTCAACTAATTCAGATGCTCTGTACTGGAAGGGCCAAAGTGGTCTCCACCAGCTGAAGAGACTGAGGTCCTTTGGTGTGTGTGCAGTGCACTGCTAAAGACCTTTTATGTTTCAGTGGTGGCATCAGCCCTGGTACATGCAGTGGTTTGCTGGCATGGGGGAGTCTCAGTGAGAGATAGGAATAGGCAGGACAAACTGGTGAGGAGGGCCAGTTCTGTCCTGGGGTGCTGTCTGGATTCCAAGTTTCTTGTAAATTGTACTCTGTAAATTCATCAATAAAGTCTAATCTCATCTTGGAAACTATATCGGCAGTCAAAAAGGTAAAAAAAAAAAAAACATATGTGGATCTGAACTATGAGACTTAGGGAAGTATGAATTGACTGAAGGGTTGCGGTGGCTCAATACAGCCAAATACAATCAACTGTCCAAATTGTGATTTCAAGTTTTTCCCTTTCAAATCGCTTTAAACTGCTGGTGCAATTATGTCATCTGCTGCTTCTGGCTGTGTAGTCTAAAAGCAGGGCAACCTGGCAGCAACACATCACATATCAGTGTATCTCTTTAGAGTCGCCACGTGCAAGATGGAGCCCCTCCCAGTTAGTCGGCAGGAGACGTAACACTGAACTAGTGGCCCTCTCCCCCAAAAACCTGCACGTCCTCCTTATGCCCTCCTTTTGGCTCATCATCAGGCCTTGCATCAAAAGCCACCGCGGGCCACTGGGTGACACTCATGTGACGGCGGTGGTCTGGTACCTAATCCGTGTGTCTAGCAGCTCCTTTATCATTGAAACGACTTCATCGTCGTCTTCAGAGTGACCTGCAACAAAGTACATTTTACACGTCATTATGCAGACACTAGAATCAAACGTGACTGACAAGCCAAGCCTATCAAAGCATTCAATCAAAATTATTTAGAAACTAATAATAATAAGAAGAAGAAGAAGAAGAATTAAATAAATAACATGTCCATACAACTGACATAACCATGCTCAGCAAAGTGTGTTCTTGGCTACCAGTGTTAGAAATGAATCGCTCATCAGTAAAAAGTACAGATGCTTTAGCGGACCATCTGCCAAGATTACACAGTGCGCGGTGTTGTGTTCTTCAATTGTGTACGAAATGGCGGATGACGAATGCACGGTGTCAAGATGACATGTTGACGTGACACGTTGTACTCACTGCTCTCATGGGGCACTGCGCCTGTTGTGATGGGAGTGCCACTTTCAAAGAACTTCACAATGGCATCCAAGGAATGCCGCTTAATGTCTGTCCATTCCACATCATCATCCCTCTGAAGGGGAAAATCAGCATAAATTAAGATGTACTAAATGAAAAAGATAAATTACAATGGGCAAGGAAAAAGAGGGTAACGGGGCGTGCTTGTTACGTTACAAGGATGCACCTTAGTGACGGTTATGAAGTCCGGCCCAAAAAAAACGCTTTTAACTCCTTCGATTTCAAAGAGATCCCTGTGAGAAAAAAACCCCAAAATCACACATCTTAACATTCAAGTAAATAAAACATCACTATCACAACAGAAAGGTAATACAACTGGTGCTTCAACACTGTTCACTGACTGTCATTGTTTTTGATCATGCTGTGTTTGTCAAACAATTCTTATCAGTGCTCCACTAACAGCCTTCTTTCACAGTGAGTTCTTGAATTATACTGATACTGATAATACCAAATGGTCAAATTTAAAGAGAAACTTTAAACCTGGCTAAAGAAGAGCATTCTGCAGAGCTTGGAGAAGGAAAATCCAGGGTTCCTGACCCTAGGACAGCTTTACCAGGGAGAAACTTCAAGCTTCTAGGATTTGGGGTATCTTCTGTCTGGACGGACAATTGTCGCACTGAAACACAGGGAAACCCCCCCCCCCATGAAACTGGGGTAATACACCGCCATATCCCGTAACAATATCACAGTGACATCCATCAAAGGTAATGAGAAGCGGAGTAATGTTCCTCACGTGAAAAGCGTGTGACTGCTCTCACGGGCAGTAGATGTAGTTTTCGCAGAGTCTGAGCGGTGCATTGCGTGTGGTATGGGCTGATTGATATCGCTGAGAACCTTAGGAGGATTAAACGATATGCCAGTGACTTAATAGTAGCGTCGGGTCGTCAGACATAGCTAGACATCATGCAAATCACTAACTTTCATGCACTACACTGATGTAATTAAACAAAATTAATTGTTTATTAATCACTACAATATGTCTGTGTCTGGGTTGAAATGCTAAATCGTTGCGCTGTGTCGCAGTTTATTAATTATGGCCGAACTTCAGGTTTACTCTAACCTCGTTTCATTGTAGCCATCACAATGGCGGGTTTTAGCATTTCTTGTTAAATCTTAGATTCGCATTATGTATTTATCAGGCAGAGGTTAAAAATGTTATTAAAGCGAAAGTGTTAAGTATTTCCTGACCGTAACAACTGAGGTACAACCGATCTCACGCGCGCCGCCATTTTGTTTGTTTTGGACCACCTGGCCACGTGACGTAACGATGACGTTTCACACGCACACGCGGACGGATCATCCTGAATCGAATAGTTGACTGTTTTACAACAGCGTTGATTAGTTTAACCATTATTTAATTTGTGAAATGAAGGTTATATGTTTTGCTTTATTATGGGAAAAAAAACAACGATTTATTTATTCATTAAACTGACGTAGCCTATTTATCAACTGATCAAAAGGTAATAGAGAGAGAGAGAGAGAGAGAGAGAGAGGAGAGAGAGAGAGAGAGAGAGAGAGACACACACACACACACACACACACACACACACACACACACACACACACACACACACACACACAGAGAGACGCCTATCCCGTTCAACCCTAGAGGCGTTCTTATTGGGTAGGGGTGGTACAGCTCGCAGTGAACACGACTATTAAAACTTAAAGCCGACACTTCCTCATGAAGGATCAGGTGTCTTCTAAGGGTCATTTGCCTCTTCTACCACACAGTTGAAGGTAACATCCAGCTGTTGGGCCGCCAGGACCAGAGGATTCAGCCAGCTTCAATCCATTGAGCACAAGAGCATCCAGACGGACACACCTGTTCAACGGACATCCTGCTGCTTTCTACTGTCAACCTCGGTCCGGGATGATATTCTGGATAATACTCCCCATCTCCCTTTCTCTAGTGTCCCTCATTGGAACATGGACTGTGTAAGCTTACTTTTACTACTTTCACTATAACTATTTACTAAATCCTTTTCTTTATATTTGTTGGAAGTTAAAGATTTCCTAGTCATACTTTATAGTTGAGTCAGAAGTGAGAACGTTGGCCTAGCCTAAGATGAGTATGTATGATAGTCCTTTACGTGCTCCGTTGAGTCTTTTAGCCTCCATCTGGTCTACAACGTTTCCTGAACAATGTGGTTTAGCCTGTAGCGATGGGTGTGAAGGAGGAACTGAAAAGTCTGAATGAGGTTATTGCTTCATGAACTGAGTCATAGACGGTGCGCACCGAGACCAGACACCCCCAGAAGGAAATACTGCTTGTATTAAAATATATAATGGCTATTGTTTGGAGTTGATTTGATTGTTTTGGATTTTCCATTGCTGTTGCTGTGCATGATGTGCCATTGGTGGTAAACTCTATATTGTAGCCTACACCAAAAATGACCAAAAAAAAGACCACCTATTGAAGGAAGCAAGAGAAACATTCTTTACTGTTGCTGCCACCACAGCATAGAGTTGTAGTCAAGACCGCCTAAACCGAGACCAAGACAAGACCAAGACCAGAGGGTATCGAGACCAAGACAAGACCAAGACCAGAGGGTATCGAGACCAAGACAAGACCAAGTCGAGACCGGGGAAAAAACAGACTAGTGTTTAAGTTACACCAATTGTTTTAGACCCCCTCAAGACCTCTATGTCCGAGACCAAGACAAGACCAGGACCAAAATACAGTCGAGTCCGAGACAAGACCAAGACCTCGACAAGCGACAAGTGGCCTCGAGTACTACAACTCTACCACAGCATTACAGCAATAGTTGAAGAGCCAGGGAGGCTGTAGGTTACCTAAGAGGGAACTACTGTACATAGATGAGTATGAGAGACGGTATATTTCAACTGATTATCTCCAAATAGCATATCTAAAAAGTTATTAAATGGGGGGCATTTTCAATCAGATATCAGCAACATGTGGGCTATATTATTTAACAAAGAGGGTCAGGTTGTACCTGTTTAAACGGTGCTTAGACACACAGGCAACACACGTTTCAAACGACTCTGGGCCCAGAAGGTGACAATAAAAATTCTCCCTCTTTCTTTTTAAGATATGGCATCGCTCTTTACAACAACCATATCTGCTCCCTGGTAGATTGGTAAGTTGTCATGAAAAAAATAATAAAGTATTTGACGTTTTCATTCTTGTAGGCCTAATGTAAAAGTGTGGCTTTCAATCGAGTGGCCCCCACTAAACCAATGTTGATATTCTGCCTCAGGGGTGCTGTCAAATACTGCCGAACAAATGATTCCACAGAATGCTGTCTGGTCCCCACCATAAGGTAGCTATAACCAATGTATACACAGAGTTTCAGGGTAGCTATGTTACCAACTTATATACTGCATAGACTTTTATGGTTGCTATATGACCAATATGATACCGTACAGACTTTCACAGTAGCTATATTACCAACATATATACTGTACCGTTTCAGAGTTGTTGTATTACAAGCATATATACTGTACAGAGTTTCAGAGTTGCTATATTACCAACATATGTACTGTACAGAGTTTCAGAGTTGCTATATTACCAACATATATACTGTACAGAGTTTCAGCTATATTACAAACATATGTACTAGAAATAGTTTCACAGTAGCCACTGTATATTGCAAGCTATCCCACCACAAAAAATTACTTGATCATCATTTGTCATTTACAAAATACTATTGTGACTATTCCTAATACTAAATACTATACCAATACCATTTCTCCCTCAGCTCGAGTGGAACTAGCTCACCAGAAAACTCTCTTTTTTCTGCCATTATCAGTGGAGGAGCCTTTCTATGTGAGTTTATCCTACAATGGAACATTCCACGTGACAGTATCTGTACTGGGATGTACATCATAGCCATGAATCATCGATTCGTCCTTGTAACTTGTGGCTGTACCCCCCTCAGTTCTGGTGTTCACTCTCTTCCACCATGCCCACATCATGGAGAAGAACGCCACTCACTCGTTGCTGAGTCGCATCGCCGTGGTCTTCGGGATAGTGGCTTCCGTGGGCGCATTTGCTGCAGGAAATTGCAATGTAAGTACTTCCTTAAGACTTATTGGTAAAATAATATTGCACAAATAGTCGTAAAGAAACAATGGCTATAAACTGGCAAACAATGCGTCCGGGCATTGGCCCTTTGCTCCTGTTCCTGAAGAGCAAACATAGGTGGGAAACTGTTTGCCCTATGTTATCTGTAAAGGTATGGGCCAAACCAAGTCTTTGTATATAACGATAGCACACTATCAAGCTGCTCTGAGCCCTTTTACTGAACCAACCTATGACAACCCGCCAGACTTGTTGAGCTGGGGAAGTCAAAAGGACGATGGAAAGAATTACCAGCATAACCGGCTCAGTCAGGTAGTTTAAGACGTTCAGAAAAAAAGGCGTGAAGAGTAATAGAAATGCTTGTAGACCACACTGTTAACCGCGAGATGTGCCGGAGTCGGTGCTTTGAGGAGAATCTCACATCAGGCCAAATAGCACACTATATTGTAAACGTAATCGATTATTCGTCCGAATACAGAAAACACAGCGGAAACCCCCAAACACCATAATATCAGCCTGACCATTTTCAAAACAAGTTGATGTTGTAGAAACCAGTTTCCTAGCAGTTCCCAGGAACCAGGACTAGGTTCGCCTCAGGGTTTCCTTTCAAATCTAGTCCATAATCGGGTTTGAACGCCCTGAGGTCACACCATTGGATTGTGAGTTATTGTGTTGGTGTTAAAGGTTCTTTGGTTTTTGTTTTATTAATTGTAAAAGTCATTAATTTCCAATTAATCGTGAATGATTTGTCATCATGGGTGGACATTGTTGCGTCTGAAACTGCCACAGAGTTCCTCACGCCGATGTGGCCAAACAGCATTTTCTTTAGCCTGGGTAACAGTACATTCTTGTTGATTCAGGACGTCACAGTACTGTGACTCTCTTGAGTGGTAGTGCTGCGGGGCTTGTACAGTAGTCATTCTGACGCGCGGGCGTAGACCTGTCATGCCCACAAAGCTCACAGCGGACTAACAGCAGAGCCCATCTCTCCCTGTCCTCCACAGCCGGGGGACCTGACCCTCATGCATCACGTCGGAGCCGCCATCAGCTTCATCTGCATCTGCTTCTACAGCGTCCTGCTGACCTCTCTCACCGGGAGGTGTGTGCTGACCGGCTTCGAAAAGCACCTGTACCCCCTGCGCATCGCCTCCTCCGTCATCCAGGTCATCGTCACCATCTGCTGTATCCTCTCGCCTCTCGCCCGTTTTGAGTTTCAACGGGAGTTGCACTTCAGGCTTTTACGCCGAGGGAGGCCGTGCTTTCTAGTCAGAGGTTGGCGAATGGGAATGTACCTTTTGACCTGTCCGAATCAGAATGAGATTTACGGCCAAGTTGGTTCACCCATACCGGGAATTAGAACTGTTTTTCAAAATGACACAAAATTCTCAAAAT